>JACJUY010004697.1:20744-47511 GCA_014220935.1 Platorchestia sp. MABIK
TATTGTCTCTATGGGAATTAGCGCTCCCAGGAGAACAGTGTGAGGTCCCGAGCTGAGAGTTAGGTAGGTCTTCTTTTTGTTGATATTTAATGTTTTTGTTATGTTAAGGACCTCCTTTTTTCGGTTCACTGTTCTCCTGTTTTTCAGCACCTACTACTTTCTTCTTCAATTCTGATCTTGTTTCATGAACTTCTTTCTCAATTTACTGTTTCTATGCCCTTTCTGCATAGATTCCGCTTTCCCTTAACTCCATACTAAGTGGTGTTTTCCTCTTTCCTCTCTTTGGATCGGTTTTCTTGCGGATAGGGACGCTTAAACTAACTAATAATCTAATAATCTAACCGCTCAGTTTTGGTCACTAAATTATACACTGACGTCAGCAAAAAAATTTTCGTGCCAAACGGCACGGTTGCTGAGTGACAAGGTCGAAAAAGCTGGCAGTCATTTTTTGGTACACACTTCGTTAACGATTTGGCTCTCTTCTTATTTGAGAAATGTAAATCCATTTTTTTGATGTCATGTTCTATTGAACGTAGAATATTGGCACTTCATGTGTTTTATATAATATATGTACACTACACTGTAAAAAGTTACAGTAAAATTTCACTGTAAAATATCTGGCAACTTCGGTGTCAATAAAAACCGTGAAAAACGATAAAATAAGAGAATTAAAAACGGTGTAAAACCGTGCACACTACGCTATTATCGTGAAAAAACGGTCAATGCTGAGAAACAAATCATGCGAAAAAAAACCGTGATTTCTCTTTTATAACCGGGAAAAAACGGTTCGACTGAAGAACTTGAAACGGTGATGCACCGGGATTCGCACCACAAAATCGGGCAAAAAACTGTCTAACTGGAGAAACTAAGCTGATTTAAACTGTAAATATTCACGACGCCAATTTCAAACCTAAAACAGGATTACTTTCTGCATGTACAGGGTGCGTAAGGTATCTGAGGACACCTTAAGCTCTTTTAGAAAAATGGGAAATAAAACTCATGATCATTGAAACTTACAATTTATTCTAATAAAACAAATAAATCATATTAGTCTACAATCTATTCTATATATACTCCATCAGCTTCTATAACCGACTCAATGCGAGTCCGAAAGCGCCTGCAAGCTTTGATCAGGTGGTCTTTATTTATGTCGTTCTTTTTTCGGGCTATTGCCTGAATCAGAGAGGATTTGGTGTTATGGGGATGCTCATTAACTTCTTTTTCAACGACACCTCACACGTAATAACCCAAAGAATAAAGGTCTGGTAAGTTAGGAGGCCATAAGTTTGGTGTGACATGATCATGAAAAATCTTGACCATTCAATCCTGGGTCTTGAGAGCTTTATGGTATGGAGACGAATCTTGTTGGAAGACATAGGCCCTTCTATTGGCAACGCTGTCTCTAAGGCAAAATGATGGAAACTATATAAGAAACACAAGATTACTGAAGTTCGTTGTAAATGTCTTGGTATTTCGGCTATAGACGTGAGAAACTATACTCATGAATACAATCGTAGCGCAATGGTATATACAAAATAAACACCAGAAAGCGAAAAGATACAATGTATTTCAAAAGATGAACATGCTTCAACATCGATAAAGCGGATCACATGCTTTATTCCTATGAACAGCATAAAAATATTTCGTTAATCAGCATCGGTAATAATGGGATCGGAGGAATTGTATCACCTCTGTATCTGTTGATGATTACCGGCAGGCCACAACCGAGATGACTTCTGTAGAAACGAAACGGTTTTCTGTAAACTACAGAAATTTCGGGATGTTAACGCCCACTCGCGCGTTGTCCACTCGCGCTGGTAGAAAAATGCAAGAAGGAATTCATCTCTCATTTTGCGGTCTCCTACCGTCTATGACTACAAACACGGTATGTTGTGTCAAACGGTAAAATCCCGTTTTTTATACGGTATTTGACTGTAAAAACTAGGGGAATTTTTTCAGTATATGAATTCCATGGTATATGCGATGAACCGACTAGTATGTGTGATAAATTGGATTGCTTTCTTAGTGAATTGGCTGGTTGTGAGGGTAAATTGGCTTTTATGAGTTACAAATGGGCTGCTATGCGGGTAACAGCTCAAGTAAATCATTCTATTTAATTTGAATTTTGTTCCGTGCTTTTCATAAATGTTTTGAAACTGAAATACGGAATAACTATTTACTATTTATTTGCATTATTTCAGAGCCAAGTACACCGGCAACATCTTGCGTTCACGCAGTGTTCCTGTGGCACGCAAATAATTTTCTAGCCCAGTTCCAATATGCCTGCCCCAGACGTTCATGAATCGCTGAATAAGATTGAAGAATTTCATCTATCGTTTCATTACAAAATAAGTCATTGAAATTCATCTTCGAAATTATTGAGTAGATGAATTTTTCATGCATCAACGGTTATGATGTTCAATTCTTGAGAAAAAGTACTAATAACAACCCTTCAATTTGCGTTAAAACTAAGCATGGTGAAGTTACTCTTTAAGGTTAGTGCGCCCAGCACCAATGTCAGAAGACTGNTCTTTCAATTCAGTCACATTCTCATACCCTGCTTTTCTCTCTTGAATTTTTTCTCATTCCGCACTTTATTTTTGCAAGCGAGATCGCTCAGTCTCTCTCTACTTCGCTATGCCGACTCTGTACAGCGAAGTACGCAGATTACACCCGACTATATTCGATAAAAATTTTTACTAAATATTTTATAAATGCCTTCTAAATTTCGACTAAATTTCTACTAAAATTATTGTAAGGCGGTTGAGTGGTTCGCTTCGATATCTCATAGTATCCTTGTTCGTCACAGTTCCATTATTTGCTCAATGTACTTAAAAATACAAACGGAGATCATTTCGTGTATTATAACACGCGTTATTTTGTTGGTTATCATTTACATGGACCCTCAGGACAGTCCCCGTCCGATAAATTTTTCGCAGAATATTTTTATCTTTATTTAGGAACTAACATAGTTGGTCAATACGTGACCACCGTTCACCTAAGCCTCGTATTAGTGAATAATTTGCGAACGTCCATTAATTTTTAAATTTTCTTTTCCAATTCCATCACTATAGGCCAAAGCTTGTCGCCAAATGAAATTTGCCCAACGCAGCGTATGGAAATTTTAGAATTATTTGGAGCGTACTAGAGAAACTCCATGTCTTTCCAGACCTGCAACTTCTCGCACAAGTGTTAAGGGATGTTAATACGAAGCATCTAAGGTTCTGTATGGGCTTTGTTATAAGAATTCTTAGTGTCCTAAATCAAATAAAAAGCCTAAATTTCCCTTCTACTGAGCCCCATGGAAAACCTAAATATTACCTCTGATGAGCTTGTTGGTCTACACTTCTTTTCAGCAGAGCTCTTGACAATAAATCTTCCCTCTGCTGGGCCCTTGGGGTTAAATTTCCTATCTTCTGAAATCCTGGGGCTAACTTTGTCTTCTTCTGGCCTCTTGAAACTAAATTTTCCTTTTCTTGAGTTCTTGGAGCTAATTTTTTCCTCTTCTGGGTTTCTGTGGATACATTTCTATTCTGCTAGGCTTTTAGGACCCCATTATATTTCTGCTGGGATTCTGGAACTAATTTTTTTCCCTGATGGACTCCTGGGGATAAATTTTCATTCAGCTGCACTCTTGGGTCTAAACTTTCCGTCTAGTGGGGCACTGGAACTAAGTTTCCCTCTCCTGGGCTACCGGGCTAAAATATTGCTGTACTCTCTTAGGCCTTTTTACAATAGATTAAAAGTTAACTGTGACTGTCACACAAGCTTATCTACGTTCGCACTGAAATTTAAACTCTTCTAAAGCCTACTAAAGCCACTCAAATCTCTGTTTACCGACGTTCGACCTAGTGAGAAGATACGTTTTTTACCGTTTTTTTATCAGTTAACCAGCTCTGAACATATCAGTTAATCATGCTTAGGGAGAATTATTTTCTTGTGCTTGGAAATTACCACTGAAATGAAAACTGAGATCATAATATATAAACAATTTTTTATTCAACAATCGTGTTCAAGGTAATGTTTTTACCACGTAAAAAATATTCCAAATATATTTATTTACTCACATCTAAAGCAGCAGCCAAAGGCATCAATATGCTCGGATATCTATGGAATCTACATCTCAACGAACTGTGTTTGAAAATTTCTAACTTTGAGCACTCGTCTTTTCCCCGTGATTCAGAAACAAAATTTTCTCGAATCCTGGAAGATTTCATGTCCATAAAGACAATGAAAGAACACAAAATGCAAGATTTTTCATCATTTTTGGCTGGGCTACTCAATTATTGTACCCGCGCTTTTGTATATGGATATTGTGAGGACACACAATTTGCCTGCTTTTGTGAATGCAGCTGCTACGCCTTTCATCTCAAGATCGGGCCTTGATCAATCACTGCGCTGATGCCTTGATTCGTTCCCTTATTTCTGGCACTTCTCGCGTTCATTGACTCTCTCATTGCTGCAGGAGCTTCCACAACGGTGTCCGTCGTACGGTAAAAACTGTGACAAAATGCAAGATGTGTGACATAAACACAACATAATTGGTGGTCGCAATGAGCTACTCTGAGCGGTCTATTTGTTGTAGTAGAGTAGACCTCGGAAAGATAATCGCAGCTTACATATCTGCTAAAATGATGCTTATCTGAATCGTATGACTTACCATGATGTGCGTAAATAAAAGCCTCATTATTTTTTTTCGTCAGGGCAAATACTTTGTCAGTGAAGGATGTCCCATTGAAAGTGCTTTTAGTAGTTACAATGATATGACACCCGCCACCAGTGGCAAGTTGCAAGAGTACTTGTATGTCCTGTTGGAACGAGGCAATTTTTACGTGATGTATCTTGGATTTGTTGATATTTTTAGGTGTTGACCCATCGCCGTCGACAGCTGGGAGCTTTGCCGACACTCCCAGAGAGAGAAGGCTCCTCAATGTAGTACAATGCGTGCTTTCCAGAAGCCGACTAACCCCACGCTTGGATGTTCATGGAGGATTTCTGGAGACCAAAACAAAAATGCACTAATGCGCGGTGCCCAGCTAGGCATCCATATCACCTTTCCATTCCATTTACTTGGCTTAGTATCGTAACATAGAACCCTGCGTTGCAGGAAAAAGAAATACCACTGCAAGACGATTCAATTATAAAACAAATTTTTGAAAATAATGGTGAACATTTCAGTAAATCTACGATTTGCGATTTTTTTTTCTTCTACGATTTTTGAAAACAGAATAAAAAATTTCAATCAAAGGATAGGGAATGAAGTTTTAATCACTAATTAGGCCTGCAGCGGAACAGGAAAATAAGAATTTCATCATGAAGATATTTTAATGTTTTACATGTACGTCATACAAATGATTGCACACAAGTATGAAAAGTAGGAAGTTCTTTCCATGCTACAGCTATTTCTTCCATGGAAAAATTTAACTACAGCATGACAGTTGAAAAAGTTTTAAATCATTCTTGGGGACATAAATAAAAGCAAAAATATAGCTCTGCTCGTTTACATATGACCATGTAGCTTACTGGTCATGTAGCATAGCCAATGTAACATGTGAAGTGAAAGACTACTAATAAGAGACGAAATATTAGCTAATCCACGCTTACTTTATAAGTGACGTAACAAGAGGGTCTTCGTCAATTTTAGTGGTCGGAGTTAAACATTTATTTTTTAATGAAATTATTTTTTTTAAAACTGCAACTTTAGCGTTATATAAACTCTGAACTTAAGACTCATCGTTGGAATATATTGAAAACATTGTCATTGCATTATGTAGTGCTCTCTGGTGAAAATCGTGGAAGATATTACTCAAAACGCATGTAAGTGAGCAATACGTTGTGATAAACATGAAAAACGTTTGAGAAGAGAATTGTATTGTGACACCTCATCACAACATAGAAAGCATTTAAAGCTAAATATAGCGCACAATATTTGTAAGCACGAACAATTTGCAAGCCGAAAATTAGCACAAATTATCTATGACACACAAAATGAAAGCCAGACTAGCGCGTAATTCTTCCAAACATGGAAACATGCATGCCGAAAGTGAGTGCAATTTCTGACGACATGCAAGAAAAATATGAAGCGTTGTAGACACGTATCTACCGTGCATGCCGCACTGGTACCACAACAGTCTTACATCCTCAGCTTTGGCTTGGCGAACTTAGAGATTTGGGGCAGGACCTGTCCGTTGACCTCGTGGTAGGCGCGCATCTGCCCCTTGCACCGCTCGTACCAGTTGAGGACGTTGCGGTACTTAGTGAGGTCGATACCAGCGGCGTCCATGGTGGACACGGTGGCCACCAGGCAGAAGTCCGCGATGGTGATGCGGTTGCCCACCGCAAACAAGTGGCCGTCCAAGAACGTCTCGAGCAGCTCTAACGAGTCGTGAATCTTGGCCAGCTTCTCGGGGTCAGGCTTTTGATTCTCCCGCATCACAGGGAACTGTGCAACGAAATAGAGTCCAGCATTTCAAAGACAATTCTGTCAACTTTTTTTGCAAAAAGAGTATGTTAAACTAATCATAAACAATGAAACATATTTTTCAAGACCTTCCAAATTGAATCGAGTGGTGTGATTGGAGTAGTGTTCAAAGTAGTCATTCATCACTCTTACACTTGTGACTAGCTCATTTTTACTGCAATGTGTGAAATTGTTGAAGTTAGAACATGCATTCTGTCAAAGCATGCACCTGGTGTAGATGAAGGCATTCTCGTTCAATGGCTAGTGATCTTTACGCACATGCTCCTCTTCCTTTGAAAGTTATTCAACAAAGCATGTTTAATCCGAATTCGGAACTATTATTTGTGAAGTGTTAATTGAAGGGAGAAGCAACGTGTCCCGTTGAAATTAAGGCAGATTAGAGAGCATCATTAACGATGGTGCTAGGTGTTAAATCTAGCAGCAACAAATTATCATTACTCTGCAGCTTTGTTGTTTGTTCAGCATGGTCCAGAAGTGTACAATGGAGTTAAAGAGCCGAGCTCGTGTAACAGGGTGAGTGATAGATGCATTCATATTTATCTGTATTCTAAATTAAATTAATTTTATAACTTTCTAATATCAGTCATGTAATGGCAAAAGTTTAATCTCGTGAATGTTGTATTTTTCCAGAAATTATCGGCTGAATGTGTTAACCCGAAAGGTTCCTTTTACTATAATGACTATGTTCTCGTTTATCCTCGCCCGTGTCTTTGCAATAAAACTACTGAAGAGTCCACCCAATTGACTCAATTTCATTCTCGAATATTCTAATCAAGTAAACTGAAAGTGTTATATTGAATTCGATATTTTCAAAGAGTTCTACATTGTTCAAAGGATCCCTTGCGATAAAAGTACTCTAGTCTTCTCGAACTGTGTACTAAATGTAATGGGTTTTTATTCAATGATAAATTATATAAATAATTGATAGAGCTCCTATGGTGTGTCGTGTGTCTCCAATATTAGCGGATAATTATGATCTTTTACTGAACAGGCTTAGTTGGAAAGTTGTCCATCGAAATTAAAACCATTGTTGAACAGACTGTACGTTTATGATAAGTTTTTATTATTTCGAAATAAATAAGATGTGGATAATTTTTTAACTGCCTAAATTCTAAAAATCCTGCAAAAAAATTTACTCATGATTATGAGAAGGACGACACCCTATAGCATTCCTGGATGTTTGCATTGAAAATCATGAACTTGGTTTTACTTCGGGTGTATATCGCAAACTTTTGTTTATTTAAATGATTTTCACAATTCGAATGTGTAAAAACTGCTGTGTGCAAAATAAGTCCATGTAGTGAGATATGCTTCAGAGATAAATCCAATGAACTGTATTCCTTTTATTCCTTTCGGCTTCTTTTTATTCAAACTGGATTTTCAACGCAATTATTTAAGAATAAGCGACTACCTTTCTTGTATAATTGAAAATTATTTCAAGTGGTATATAGAATTTAAATTTGGCAGTAAAAAATTATGCTCAACCATCCCTCAGAAGTTTATTTCATGAAAATTCTCACTGATGAGATTGGATGCGGACAAAAATGTGAGGGATAAGTGAAAATTCAAATGCAGTTCTCCCATAGATATTAGAACAGTTGTCTTCCTATAAACAGTTTTTAAAAACAAAAGATCGTAAAGCAATCTCATGTATTGATATGCGTGAGGCGAGTGTGATGCCACTTATTGTAAAAATGTAAAACGTCATCTGGACGAAAATGACATTTTGTGTGTTTTTTCGAAAATATCTCGATTTTAGTTTTTGCAGTCATCTGCATGTAGATGACGTTAGGTCTCATCGCGTGTGTGCAGACACGCGTAGCTAAACATAGGGAATGTCGTCATGTTCGAGTAACTCACTAGTTTCCCCACCCAATAGCAGCATTCGAAATCCTGTAATTTAATCCCATCCCATACTAACAAAGAATTTCAAAGTAATCGCGTCATCATACTCTACAAACACAAAATTAGTTGAAAGCATTTTCAATCATAAACTTCAAGTTTCCCTCATTGATCAGGATAGTTCTGTGTCACTTAAAATTTTAAATTAACTCACAAATCGTAGACGGCGTGTTCGTTCTCGTTTGTCGAATTATAGCAATATGACATCTATTGATCCATTGCTATTTTCAATCGTATTTTGCTTTTTACAGTCTACCTGACGAATATAAGCATAGATGATGCTAGGGAGCTTTAGGTTTTGCTAAACTTTTTTAAAAATATACAGTTCTTCCCTGAATTCTTTTAAATATTTATCATCAGATTATACGTTCCCTCAAATGCCAAAGTCTGTGCATGATGGTCCAGCAAACATTTGGTCTACCTTCAAAGCGTTCATCGTGATGTACCACCATGAAAAGATCTCCCCCAAAGTGTATCCCATTAGAGTGTCTCCCATCAGAGTCTGCTACCACAGTATCCCAATCATAACGTGTCCTTCATTGAAATGTCCCCTATCAACGTGTTCCTCGCCAATGTATCCCCTATCATCGTGTTCCTCATCAAGTGTCCCTCAGCATTGTGTACCTACCAAAGTGTCAGCATTCTAGTGTCCCCGTCAAATTGTCTGTGTAAAAATCATCCCCATCATAATATGGTCTCATAGTGATCCAACTGAATTTCGCTATCAGTGTCCTACAACATAATGTTCACATCAAAGTGTCTTTTCATTGTATTTCCTAGGAAGTGTTCCCATTGCAGTGTCCTTATCATAGTGTTCCTGTCGTAGCGTTCCCATCGTAGTGTCCCTAATACAGTGTCCTCATTGCAGTGTCCCCATCGTAGTGTCCCTAATACAGTGTCCCCATTACAGTGTCCCCATCGTAGTGTCCCTAATACAGTGTCCCCATCGTAGTGTCCCTAATACAGTGTCCCTATCGTAGTGTCCCTGGTACAGTGTCCCCATTGCAGTGTCCCTAATACAGTGTCGTCATTGCTATGTCCACATCATAGTGTCCACACCACTAGTTTCCCCTCAGTGTCCCCCACAACAGATGGCTGACCTCGTCAGAACATCACACAAACCAGACCTATAGTTTTTTTCACTTTTTGAGCAATTATATAGCGTCAAAATTTTGAGGCATGACTTCCATCCACACTGCTGAGAGGACTCAAGCTTACTCATTACTCATCAGCACACAGCATCCTCGGCGCAGCTTTCCCTACATTCATCACCTTAGAGTTAAAATTGCAAGAAACTCATGCAGTGCAAGGTCCTCCACAAACGGCGCAGAAAAATTACCCTTACCATATATTGGAAACTGTTTTTCAGTCTACACTACGGTCTACACTTCAACAATACTGAAACCAACCGTGAAATTTTATGTTTTAAACTTGTTTTACTTTTTCTTCGTCATGTTTGCCTGAGACATCATTACGATATGCTTACAGTGACAATCCTTTGTAGCTTTTCTCATTTCTTTTCGAACTTTAAAAATCGCACTGTGCTGTCAAAACCGATAATCCTCTAGACTTCGAATCTAATTAAGTTTAAGAAAACAGTTAAGATCTTCCTCACCTTCCACACCCCCTCACTTTTGATTTAAGCCCCTTTTTATACCCCCTTTTTAAATGTCCTTATTTCTGGACAGAAGAACAAAATTTTTGTTTTGTCACCGCCTTTTTTCTGTTCACTGTGACCTGTTTTCAGTAACTATTACTTTCTTCTGAAACTTCTATTTTGTTTCAAAAAATTACTTCTCAATTTGCTGTTGTACGCAAGAGACTTTAAGTAAGAACAGGCTTTCTGCATAGATACTTCGTTCCCTTACCTCCATTCCTCATGGTGCTTTCCTCCTTCCTATATTTGGAATCTCTTTATTGTGGTTAGAGAGGCTTAAAATAGCCTATTTAATGGCGAGCAGCGTAATTAAAGAACTGCTGTAAAATTAACCTAACACGCTGGTCACTCACCACAAACTCGGTGAAGGCTTTGTAGAGACTGCCGAAGTCAAAGTAGATGAGGCGGTCGATCTTTGACCTGAGTTTTGGTTCTTTGGGGTAGAGCAGCCCAGTCTTGTCGTGACTGTTGGCGATGTACTGCACGATGGCTCGGCTGAGGACAAGTGTTGTTTCATTGCAAAGTTCATAAATGACACACTCAACATTCCAGTGTGGCTGATACACGGCCTATTCAACACTCTAGCCTAGTTGATACCAAATGTATTCAACATTCTAGTCTAGATATCACATGACATACTGGGCATTGTGGAAGTCTTATTATACGGATATGTTTTTACATTTATGTATAATTTCTTGTTTCACATAGATTTCCTTCAATGATCATTTTCTCAGGCTATCACTGATCAATCTAACTGCTTAACCTTATATGTAATCCCGTGGAAATTGTATAACAATCGTATTTTGGTATTGTAAAGGAGCACGGTTTAATTCGTACTTCGGCGTTCAGTTTATTGATCAAGATGTGGAATTTGAGTATGTACTTTTTGATAGAGATTTTTGTCCAAAATTTTGTTTTAATTTAGAACGTTTTTTTTTTTTTAGAACAAAATTATGTTTCCAATTTAGAACTGCACGAAGAAAATTGATGGAGGACATAAACTTAGAGTGCTTGAAGGCATTTGAAAAAAATACTCTCATGGATGTTCATTGTTTTCCAAGTTTCTCCTCACTGATGAAGCATTTTTGGCGACAAAAGGATCATTTCATTTTTGTCAGTTCCATGCAATGCTTGTGTTCCGCACTGCAGCAATAGATGAATCAACATCGAGAACAGCATTTCACAACTTTTTCATGTATGTTCAACTCTGTTGAAAATTGTGTGGATTTTCATAGCTCAGTTCTGAAGTATGAGATATGCTCCTCGAAAATTTTGTATTTGTCAATAACTATACATGAGAATATAAATAAGTTGGTTTCTTCAATTGCACCATCACAAATCTTCGTGTTCGGAAGAGATATATTCCGATCGTACTTAGTATATTGCGATATATCTTATTTTATCGATTATAATGTTCATTTTACCTGTCTCAAATGACCTTGGGATTTTCACAGTTCACGATTAATTTTATTACCTATTGCAATCTTCCTTTCAGTAGGAAGAATACGAAAAATAGCGTTTTCGTCGGCGAAAAATATGAACTTGAAAATTGTAAATTTCAAAATATCACAAATAAAAATACATACAAACATAAGATGTAGATCTTAGAACAGCTCCTCGTAGAGCTAAAAGACTAATATCTAATAGTTTTGCTCTAGCACAACCGAGTGCTACGTGTGGCGCGCGGATTAGCACCTACTCGAATGATATATTATTGAAGCGCCGAACGCAGTGTGGTGTGTTTTGTTCTCAAATTCGTCACGAAAATCTGGAAGCACGGTGAAAGCTAAATTTAGTTCTCTAATATTTCGATGAACACACTGTGGGTGGAATAAAGTGGCCGGAGTTGCCAATTTTGATATAGAAAGTTATACCGTTCACCATTGAGAAGTGATTTTTTCAACACTTCCTTATTTACAATTTATCAAATATCTTACTTGAATATCTTAGGACAGAAATAGATCAACAATTATTAATATAAATTTCAAGACCATTCAGAAAAAGAGCAGTTACACGAGGAATTTTAGAACAGATTGAGAAAATATCTCGAAAAGGAGAATAATTAATTATATATCACGTAGCGATCAAGACACAACATTTATGAACAAGTCATGACCACACGCGCTCCAATAAACATAAAGCAGGGATCAACCTTTGCAGAAAGTACGCGTTAATTTTATGGGATATTTTATCACTGGAGCCGTTAAAGGTAGAAAGAAGTTAATTTTTTCGAATGGGTTTGGTAGTAGCTAGTTATGGGTTTGGTGCAGACAGAAAGGACTTGTTGCATCAGTACCATTAGACTCGTCATGAAGCTGGCCAGTTGTACTAGTGCTAATTTTAGCGTGTTGTTGAGTTAGGCCTAGGCCTGTGTTTGCCCGTTATTCATTCACCTCATTTCCCAAAACAACCTTTCACACACTCACCATATCTCACAAAAGCACTCGCACACAAACCACTCACCCATTGTTCTCAGCCCACGCAACAATTCCTCACACACTCACCTCATTCCTCAAAAGCATCGCTTCATACAACCACCCACCTCATCGCCCAAAAACACAACACATCCACTCCCACTACTCCTCGCTGAATCAACTCACCTCTCCCAGAGAGTCAGGTCACCGTCCACGAAGGTGGGGATGGTGTGCTGTGGGTTCATCTCTAGGAACTCGGGGGTCATGTTTTCTTGTTTCATGACGTCTATTGTCTTGAGCGTTAGTTCGAGTCCCACATGCTTGGCTGCCAGAAGCACGCTGCGGCAAGGGGGCGAAAAAGCTGCGTAGTAAAGGACGGGGGGCGCCATCTTGTTTTCGGTCTGCCTGAAAATAAGAGAAGGAATGGAAGTGACCTAGAGCCAGATTTACTAACACAGTGTGTCCACGTAGCGAACAGCTGGCACCGTTCCTCGACAAACAACTGGCGATGAAACGTGCAATCGCTAAAACGTTTTGGAAAACAATTTCACGCAATTTAAAATGTGTTTCATGACACTACCTAATAGTCTTGGGGTGGATTTATTAATTAAACACAAGTCATGTACATGACTTTTACTCCATAAGTAACATTCTCCGCACGTTAAAATCATCATACCTAATTACGAATGAAGGGTGGAGCAAACGTCGGTGAAGAAAGCATTCACATCTTCAATACGGATACAGTCGACATGTATATGTGGTTTTCCTTTTGCAAATTCAAATTATAAATAAAAGTACCAAGATACACGTCTTTAATGAAATTTGTTTTTGCTTTTCTTCTCCCTTGATGAATGTGTTTGATTTAAATTTGTCATTTGACTAGTTTTTGTTTCTCGTTTTCAGGTTGATAATGACCCTGGAGGTTGAAACGTTTCAAATATTTTATTCATTAACGTGTACGAATTTCTAGCCTTAGTTAGGCGTGCTGGCTTGTTCAGTTTATTGTGCTAGCGCGCCTGTTAGATATAAGCTAGATTTAAGAAAATTAATCGATTAGTATATTTATACTCGTAATATCAAAGGCAGTATATAGGAAGTGATTTCTTAGCACGGCAGTTTCCGATATTCTTCACGTCTGACGGTAGATGGAAAGTGTGAGCACCAATAACCAGGCTTTTCCCAGACCTCCAGCCCCCCACTTCCATCGGCGTCAACTGCGCATTTTCAACTTATCCTACCACCAGACAGCGTAAATTTCTGTGAACACCATAGGTACTTACTTCAGCTTCAACGCTGCTCCTCATTTACCTGCTGGAGGCGCTCGGCTCCACGCTGCTCCTTACTTACCTGCTGGAGACGCTAGGCTCTACGCTGCTCCTTACTTACCTGCTGGAGACGCTAGGCCCTACGCTGCTCCTTATTTACCTGCTGGAGGCGCTAGGCTCTACGCTGCTCCTTATTTCCCTGCTGGAGACGCTCGGCTCTACGCTGCTCCTTACTCACCTGCTGGAGACGCTAGGCTCAACTACTTTCCTTACTTTCCTGCGGCTCAGAGTGGGGTTGCAGTTTGTAAAGAAAGCCAGGACTAGAGCCTGTTGTCGTCAAAGGCTTATGAACATTCTTTCTGTTATGGATTAATTTTACGACCTTCGACTGTCATCCAAGAAACTATGCAAGAAGTTGTCTAATGTCCTACTTAAAGGCCTGCATAATTTATATAAAGACAACGAAAAGAACGCGGTCCTGAATCAAACATCCCTCAAGAAAGCCCGTGTGTCCAACTAGCATCTTGTTGGTAAGTATTGACTTTGAAAAAGTAGTAAAAGGGATTATTAGCTAGTTATTACTTTAAATTATTCTGTCAGTGTGTTAATAATAAGTTATGTCCACATCTATGACTTATTTAAGAATGAGGAAACATTTTATGTTAGTACATCCAATGGCCTTCGCTAGCGCAGTCAGAGACGGAGCTGCGCATGTCCTTTGATAGAGTAGTCCTTTGTCGCATCCGATAAATACAACGCAACAAGGAAGATGTGGCGTCTGCCAACGACATTTTTTACCATGCGTCGAAAAGAACCGTCGTCTCGCAAGAAATGTGTTTTCTTGGGTAAATCCAGCATTTGTGTAACCCTGTGATCCTCGCCCACTCTGTCACGAATACCCGGCCGTTACAACGCCATCAGGCATCATTTGAATGCTCCGCCTAACCCCTTTTCCACGTCCTCGTCAATACTTCACTGAGGGCGCTTTGCGTCATGAAGGTTACCTGATACCCTATTTCTCTGAGAAGAATATATTTTAACGTCCTTGTAATTTTAACCACCTTGAATTTTATCAATTTTAAATAGATTAAATGAAGGATTCAGTATCCTAATGATTTATCAAGATTATGGGGATTATTACCAATTAATTTACAATCATTGACACAATGCGTTTGTTCATAAGCTTAACGGCTCACCACTGTAAAGGGCCGAGCTGGTATAGACTACTCCGAGACATAAATGAGGGAAGTTGACTGAGCGATATCACAAACATTGGTGTTCTTTTCTTTAGGCTCATCGCCTTCGGCGATGAACCCGCTTTATTGAAGAGGGGCTTAAAATAGTGGCGACGAGTGCAATTCGTCGTAAAATCCGAAGATCAATCTTTCCCCTATCATATTTCTTAACTTCAATTCAAAAGTGATGAACCTCCTCGTACATACTTTACCAACGCCCAGAAAGACTCGTAAGATCAGTTCTCATCATTACTCTCATGTCTAACCAGTTTCTCTTTCATCAGCTTTGTGATATATGAGTGTAGTTGCTTGCATTCGATAGAGAAACAAGTGCTCTTGCATATTATAATTCCCTTGTTAAGTTAGGACAAAGAAAAGCGTTGAGTGGAAAAAATAAAACTAAATCTATAAATGATAATGGCGATACAAAACATGAACGTATGAATGATAGCCTTGAAATACGGCTTTACTGATGCCCTCGATACGAGCCTACTGAATATAATCATTCGCTCCCGGTGACCGAAATGAATCATCAATCATATTGTTTGATAAATAAATTATATAATAACTAGTATGCATGGCCCGTCTAAAATGACAGGGTTCTATACGTTTCTTGGATAAATTTTCCAGATGTGGATGACAAACAAATCTGTCAATCCTAACAGCACCAGTGATTAAAAATATTTTTTAACAAATTTTCCAGATGTGGATGACAAACAAATAAATCCATCCTAACTGTACCCGTGATGAAAAATATTTTTGTTCTAGTGCACTGGTGAAACTCGTATCACAGATACGGTGATTATAACTATCCTTATGAGCGTGACAGAGGAATAGAAGAAGATGACTCCAAGCAAATAAACCAAGGGTATTATTAAGTAGTAGCAGGACTCCAGGAAATTCCACAACCAATGTCATCGTTGGGCTAGGTGGACCCGTGAAAAAATTCCGTCAACATAACCTAACCTATGCTAACCTAACCTATCCTAACCTAACCTATCCTAACCTAACCCATCCTAACCTATCCTTACCTGACATATCCTATCCTAACCTATCATAACTTAACATATCCTATCCTAACCTAACCAAACCTATCTTGATAAAATGTCAAACATATCAATGCATTTTAAGGCGATCTTGTAATGGTACACTATGGAATTCGGTATCCATGATACCGCAAACCCAGACAAAAGAGTAACGGATACTAAAAAAATAAAAGAAGTGGACACCAAACATGTGTATAAATAAATATATAAATAAACATACAAAGGGTTTAATTAGGTTAGAAGGTATCAATACAGGCTATCCCATTAGAGACTGGTGGCAGCAAATACCCAATATCCTTCTGAAATGTTTCCTAAAACAATGTAATTTCGGTCTAAAAAAATTTCAATTTCAATGTGCGATGCGACCCCAAATAAAAATCCACCCACAGAGAACTTAATATCTGATGCCGTAGAGGTGAAATCACAACCTAATAAGGAACATGATAACTGGTGGCGAAGCGGTGGAATTTCAACTACATAATAAGATTAATGATCCTCTGAGTATACCATAGCCTCTCAGTATATCGCAATCTTTTGAGTATATCGTGGCCTTTCAGTATATCGCAAGCTTTTCAGTATATCGCAGGCCTTTCAGTATATCGCAGTCCTCTCAGTATATCAAAATCTTTTTAGTATATCGTGGTCTTATCGTAGTCCTCTCAGTAAATAGCAGTTCTCTTAGGATATCGCATTTCTCTCAGTATATCGCAGTCCTCTTAGCATATCGCAGTCCTCTCAGTATATCGCAATCCCTTCACTGTTTATCGTGGAACCTCGGTATATCGCAGTCCACTCTATATCGCAGTCCCCTAAGTATATCGCAGTCCTTTCAGTATAACGTAGCTTCTCAGTATCACAGGGACTTCTCAGCACATCACAGATTTTTTGGCTTATGGCAGCTTCCTTCATATATTACAGATTCCCCAGCATCTCGTAGTTTGTTTAATTCGTAGCAGCGAAAACGGTTTCATCAACTTTTGATTTTTTCACACATGTCTCGTCTCAAAATTTCAAACTTAATACCAAATTTGAATAAATTCGAGGAAAAGACAGCATGAAACTCGTTTGCAACGGTGAGCCTGATTTTCGAGTGTATTTCTGACGCTCGTGGGTCTACCTACATATCTCAGACTTATCAGAAGACACGGTCAAATCATCTTATCTGTGCTCGTGTCCTGGCACTTTCTTTTGCCTCACGCATTTTTTCAGCATTTCATTAGCATACACTAATCAAGCAATAGAATAACCTGCGTAAAATAAATATTATCACGCTGAAGCACCTAGGCACAGCGCTGGAGAGAAAAGCTAGCATGTCTTTGACACATTTAGCAAGGTAGCCCAAATGATCAAATTGTATAATCCTAAAGCCCCTGATACATTGGAAGACTCGAGGAGGAATCGCCATAGTGACCAAGTCAGGTAGATCTTGGATGACTTGCTTGGTCGATCGAAATATAAGATGCCCGCTTGGAGCAAATTTAAGTCTCAAAGCAGTGCGCATCAAACATGAAACTAATTATCTATAAGATTTAAAGCTAACAGCACTCTCAGAAGACGTCTATGTCGAACAGAGCAAAGTGAAAGATTAGTAAAGAAACTTTTGATTTTTAATAACGTTCATCATGGTGTGTACGTGCATCATTTGTTCTGGCACGATGTGTGTACGTATAGGGTGTGTGCACATGGAGAGCGTATTTGTATGCACTGTAGAGAGTGCAAAAGCTGATCCTTAGCTTTCTAGCTTTTCACTTTTGCATATTTCTCCATCGCTCGTTACTTAAGAAGAACCAAGCTGAGTAGCTTTATAAGTCTCTGACGCTGCGGTCTCAGCGGTCAAAGTTAGTTAAAATCAACTCATTTATAATGCTACTTGTGGCTGCAGTAAATTCTACTTCTAGATTCTGGGCTCCACACGAGTGAAACTCGTTATCGCGTCAAGTGTGACCCCTAATGTCTTTACACTTTGTCATATACACAATGAATGAACATAGTGTCTGATATCATCTTGCACGAAAAAGTGCCAATTTCGAAAATTTCGCTGTCGCAGAGGAAATTTTAAAAATACGACTCTGTATTGGAGAAATAATCATAGATATTATTCGAGATGTATTCTGTCTCGTGTCTTACCGTACACAAAATATAAACTTATTACTCTCACCAAGCGTGCTTGCACTCGAAACAAACTGAAGACCAGAAAGACTGAATTTGATGTCTGCCAACCCAGCTCTGAAGAAGCCGGTAGTTTGCAACCAGGGGACGATTTATCAGTTGCGAGTTATCAGCTTTCAGTGTCCTAAGAGTGCCTTGATAAGAGATAAGATACGTCACAAAATCTTCACCAAAGATTTTTATCTCTGCTTTTTCATACAAACACCGTAATTGTGATGACCGGTCTGACCTTGTCTTCCAAAGTAGTCATATGTACCTGCATATTATTTATTTATTTATATATTACATGCAAATTTCTTGATACAGATAATTCGAGTATTTCGATTACTTATGAAAATTCTATCACAATTCATATATCTCCACTCGTGAAAAACGCACGATCTTATTTAACCCAACTTGACCTAACCTTCCCTAACCTTTCCTAACCTAAAATATTCAATCCTAACTTGACTCATCCTAAAATAGCCGGGCCTAACCTAACCTAACCTAGGCCTATCGAACCCTATCATCTTAACCTATGCTAAACAAGCCGAACTTATCTTAACCTACAACGGGGAATACGCGAAGAATAGTCAGTGTGATTGTTCTGTTTCACACTACTTCCTATACATATATATATATATATCGCATCCGATAACTGCAACGCTGCTAGGGAGAACTGCGTCTATACAACGACATTTCCTCACAATGCCTCGAAAAGACCCTAAAAATAACTAAATACCAAATGAAAGATGTGTCCTCGTGGATCAACCCAGCATTCGTGCAATTTTACGATCTCCCGCGCCATAGCATCAATATCCGCACCAGTGCAACGTCAGCAGACATCGCTTGAATACCTTATTCTTACCACACGTCGTCATTACGTCTACGCTGCGGGAGCACCACGTCATGAGTGTTTCCAACTACCCTTTTGCGTCGAAGATGTTTCTATGTCTTTGTAATTGAAACCACCTAAGATCTTATCAATTTTAGAGATTGTAGATTTTATTGTTATAGAGGATCTTGGATATATTTCATTGTTATAGAGGATCGCTGCGATCCTCTATAACAATTCGATTTAGAGTCAGACGGTCTCTCTCAGACTTCACTTTTCGGGCGTACCTGTGCTTTGCTGATGAGTTCTTCCTTCCCTTTCAAAGGCAGTCATTATTTTTGAGAGAGTACCTTTTGAAGCGCCAAGCATTCTGGCAGTTTTGTGCTCGCCATAGCCGTGTGTGTATAGGACCTGACTCCGTGCGGGGAGACCCGGTTCGAGTCTCGGCGCTGGTGGCGAGTTTCTCTGTTGGGTATAGGAGAAAAATTCTAAGCACAATACCCCTCTCTACCCAGGTGTCTGAAATGGGTACCGGTCTTTGACCGGGGTAAAGCGTCATGGCGTCCTGGTGTTAGTTCTAAGGCATTTGAAAAACCAATGTAAAAGGTGATATGTATCATGCTTCAATTGGAAATAAAGCATCCGTAGATGCCGATGTTGTTTTTTGTTACACCATAGCGCCTGCCATACGAGCACCAACAATTTGGCCTCTGTAAGTCCGAGACGTCTGCCATTCTTATGAATTATAATCAAGACTGTGATGTGCATTGTACACTGATTCTCTTGTCATTGCCCCAGACTGAATTTTACCATCGGCTGACCGGTAATTATCATCGGTTTTCGTCGTTCACCGTAAGAATTCCGACGTTAAATACATTCCCAGTGTTCACCAGTAAATTTCAGACGCTGAAATGTCCGCCGACGATGATGACCGTAATTTACCACCGATTTCCAACGGTCGTTCTGACCGTAGAAACATGTAGGTAAATATACGGTCATTTTTCAGACTATCATTCATAATTTGAAATGAACGGTAATACTTGATAACCCAAGTCTAAGTCTAATCAATGGCAAGTCAGATCAGATTATGTTAAGCATGCCACATATTCAAATGAAATGACGGAAATAATTTTACTCAACCTTCCCAAGATGAAATTTAAGCTTCGATTTTTTATTAAAGTTAAAAACTTTAATTCGAAGTTGAAACATATTTCAGTTACATCTTCACGTTTTATTATTCGATATATATGCATTTTAATTTTATTTTAGATATTGTAATATGAAGTTTACTATAGTTAATTTAACCTTCAAATGTTTTGAATTAAACATCAAATGTTTCAATTTTAACTCTTTATACTTTAAGTTGAAAGTAAAATGAAGTAGTTAAATAATGCAGGACCAAATGGTGAATGTATAAAATTTGAACACACCTGCTAAATAGCTCATTTATGTGTGAAGGATAAATGCTGGATGTTGGAAATGCGTTGTTATATTATCATTCTAACGAACAAAATGCATTCCTGACTTTACTCAATATTTAACTCAGGCTTTAAAACGTTTCTCGTTTTTAAAGAGTTGTAAAACTTGGGTTCAATTGTAAATTCCATTCGGATTCATCACAATCCTAAACCTGAATGACTTATTTTCTTATAATGTAGTTTTATGTAAATAGTTTAAACGAACGAACATTTCCAAAAAATATAGAATCCAGCCACCTTTATAAATTCACAGCTCCAATTAATGAGAATATTTTTAAATGAGTAAGTACTCTCCAATGAAAATACCATTTCTTTGCTCTCAAGTTAGTAAACAAATAGAAGATCCATCATTGGAATCTTGGCGGACTCGAACTTTCATTTGAGCTTAAGTTTGAAGATTGTGCCTGATATTGCAGTTTCACATTACAGTGTTGTTAATTGTGGTGCTCCAAGGTTTGAAGGTTAATACTGTTTTGCATTGCTTCAAAATATTGTGGTCTACATCATGAAATTGTTTTTCAGCTAAAAATATATGAACCAAGTTTTAATTTCATGATGTTGGTATTTAAATTATTTTGATTTATTTTACTGGTAAAGTCAGATTTCAAAATTTTATTCTTTTAAAAGCGTAGCCCTGTGCATTCATAAGAAGAAATCGTTTTTGTATGTGTATTTGTGCGTGAGCATAATATATATATTGCAGAGAAGATATCAAAGTTACCATTTTTAACACGTTCCAATAATAAGTAAGGATGAAGTTATTAAGGGGTAACATTGGTTATTTGGGGGCATTACAATTTCAATTCTGACTTACCTTAGCAGTGTTTCTTGAGATAGTGTAGAAGAAAGGGGGTGTATTTCTGAATGAAACTATTGATTAGCGGCAGCAAAATCATGGTTTGAACAAAAAAACTAAATATTTTTTGTACACTCAGATTCATTTGTGCAGATAGTTACTTGCCGAAAAAACAATTTTAACTAACACAACCAATTTTCATTGCTCTCGTGGAAGTGCAAATTGCTTTCTGATTGATAAAATATACTGAAATACGTACTGTATGTATCATTTAGTAAAAATATTACTCCTGAGTCCAGCTCTGGAAGACATGATTTGATAAAATGTGGAACATTCAACTATCACTCATTGAATACTATGGCACTGTTTTTCATTGGATCATTTTATTTCCAGAATGTTGATAGGAAAATAATTTTTATTTGTTTCAGTGTAAATGGGAAATTTTAAAATGAATTTCCTTTTGATGAAAAATATAATGCTGTGTTTGACTACAAGAAATTACTTTCCAGTAATATATTTGTGCTGGTGAAACATATATCTATGCAAATGTGTATTTTGTATATGCAAATATATAAACCTAAAAACTTGTTATAGAAATGACATCACCATTTTCCCACTGCATTCAATTGTCAACAAAGATAAAGTTATCGGAAGATACTGAAAAAATGGGTAGTTTTCCAGTGATCGCATGCGTAAAATTAATCATTACCTTGAAAGTGTTGCATATACTATTATGCTGTGATGGCTATCTTCGCACTATATACCCGCAGAGGCTAGAAATTATCGCACACAGGCTCAACTGACTCGGCTGTTCACCGTTTATTGAGAATAAAGCGCTCCACAGAAACTCTTCCTAAAGAGGTAAAAGCTGGATTAACAATAACACAAATATTTAATCATCGAAGCAAATCTCCAGCTGTACTGGCTGTGACACCGTGGGTGTCGTGTTTTAAATAAATGTTCCGCATTTGTTTCATTTGCTTTGTTTTACTTCCAATTACGCAAATGAGGAGTCGTTTTGACAAACTTTTGTTAATATATGTACGGTTAAGTTCGTGGCTTCTCATTTCTTGTTTTCAGATGAGCGTTCATCAAAAAGGCTTATTCGAATTATGCGTCTTGGTCATTCATCATTCAGTATGATGCGGTGTTGATAAGGTTTTTCACTGCGAATGAGGTTTCATTCTCCTTACAATAAGGCAATTCCTTACATGGGGTCCGAATTTGATTTCGATTTACCATACACTATGATATTGTCTATTCAATCACTAGATGACGGAGCTCCAACTATGCCTTGGCGTCAGTTTGTGGAGCACCACGCGGAGAATGTTGCAGCGGATCATGACGGCTGAAATAAATTTCCTATACCAATACATGCTCCTATGGACTAAGAGAAGCTTGTCAACGGACGAAAATCTTTTTCAAGGAGCATCCCCCCTGTCAGTCAATATTAGATTCGGGTAAGCTCATACATATTTTTGTTGATTTACTTATATCTTAAATAGCCTTTTCGATTCAGTACAAATTAATTAATTCAATGTAGATAATTCATTTTTCGTTGAGGCTAAGTTTGAGCTTATGAATGTGCAGTTCTTCTATGATTTGAATATGCTCCTTTTTACAACATTGTACAAAATTTACAAAACATAATGTCAAAACTTTCATGAAACCCACAGACCCAGAGATGGAAATTAAAGTTCGTGTGTATTATAAAAATCTCAATCAGCGATCTCCTAGTAAGCAACGATATTTCCAGATCACTGGTCAGCGACCTAGACAGAGCCAATGTGATATATCAGTTCGAGTGTAACAGAAGAGAATGTAAGTCTCAATAAATGTTACATTGGCATGACTAGGATGAACCTATAACAAAGATTAGCAGCGCACAAAAATCAAGTTTTTTTTATCATTTCCGAGTCGATCATAGTTGAAAGCCCTAAAATGAAGATCTATATTCAAATACAAATATTTTGTGTCGCATTTTTAAAAATGAGCACATTCAAATCAAAGAAGCATTAATAAATACGAATGATTTCTTTGCTCTAAATCAATTTAATGCGAGTGTAGCTAGAAGGTATAAATAGACATCCGTCGTTCGTCCATTTCGCCTTTGTCTCTGGTGCCAACCGTTGAACATGTAACCGTTGAACCATAGTAACTAGTCGCCTGGCGATCAATATTCCCGTTGCACAAAATTATTCCCTCTAGTCATCTCCGAATGTGATCTATTTTTTCATTGGGTCTAATTTTACTTTTTGTTAGACTTGCATTTTTATGCAAATGTTCTGTGTATTTTCAGTCTGAAGATGATGTTCGCAACATCGAAACGATGTGAACGATATTGCGATGTGAAACAAAGTTAACAATTGTTTACTCAAAATGCATGACATAACTATGAATAAAAAATTGGATGTATATATATATTTCGTTGGTAATATTCAGTTGACAAAGTAGGAATGTTAAGCAGCGAATCAATATTCCTGCATGCGGAATAAGGGGGTTTTTAAAAAATGAAGAAAATAATGAAGCATTATGCAGGCATAATACGAGCAGCAGAAATGGGCTAAAATCCCGTCCAAATTCACAATTATTGTTTTACATTTGAGAATAGAGTGAGACACCCCTCGCACACGACCTGATGGCCAACACAGAACTTGAATAAATTAAAATTTAGGAATCCGTACCATGAAATGTGCGAAGTGAAATGGCGAGGTTAGAAAATTTCTTCCAGCATTTGTGTGAGAGTCAATTTTCGAATTAATTCAAGGCGAATGAAATTGCTGCACGCCTATTGTCCCATTGGCTTGGAATGTATTTTTGTTTGTGGTCCATCGATGTCAGAATTGTATAAATGCGCTATTTGATAAACATTCTTCTTTAGTTTGACGCTGCATAATTTATGTACGTTCAAAAGTAAGCAGTTATTCTTGTATTTTATTTTTGGTAATGGGGGCTCTTTGATCGATCAAATTGAGCGCTGATTGGTTGTGCTGGCAGTAGATCCTACATTTGTATACGATTGTAGTTTTTTCTATTGTATGTTCTGGTGAGTGCATGTCTTTGGAAGATATAGGCGTGATTACCTCCCATTGTGGATGGCCGCAGATGAAGCTGACAAGAACGAACAGTCAACAAAATGAAATAACCGCGGAGTGTAAGTAAAGCGTTTGCACATCAACTTTGTGGGTACCGCTAATCATGTTATTTACAGGTTCTTTATAGCATGTTCGAGTATAAAATTCCATGTCCTTTTTAAATTGTTTCGACTATTTGTAGATTTTTGTGGAAAGAGAGTCAATTCCTCAATACGAGGTTGGGGTGGAAACGCGCTCCCAAAGTCCCGCGACAATCGGATACTTCTTTTTCTTTTTTACGACTTCGTCCTTTGCATACCTTCATGCCCGAACAACTTTACTCACGCACCCTTTCAATTACACCTCTTCGTGCACTCTTACAAGCACAACCTCACACTAACACTCGCTATTCTTATAATTCGTTGCACATCCTCTTACCTGTATAAATTTGCCCTTACATCATATCTCTTTAACTTTTTTTGAACAGCTTTTCCCTCGTAAAACTTTGTTCATGCAGTTTTTCTTATATATCTTTGCACACTTCTCCTCTGACAACTTTACACCTCCCCTCACACCGCACCTACACCGCTATACCTGCTCTCCTCATCAAGCCCGCGCCCCTTACGCCTCCTCCTCCCCTCGCAACAGCGGCACCCACCACAAGGACGCCCCGACCGATTCCCGTGACTCGCCGCACTCGCACCTGTCTCATTGCGACGCAGTACGTCGGAAAAGAAGGTGTGTGCCGCCGTTCCACAGCCCTACCAGTGCAGCCCCGGCGTTGCGTTGTGTCATTTTTCCCCCTAGGCAAAGTTTTGTTGCTCAATTTCACGGCGCCGCGGCAACTGCAGTGAACTTTCCTAGCATTCCGAGAAAATTGAAGCTGTTTTCAAAACTGAATTTGTGGAACCGTTCTTGCGGATTGTGAAACAGCCGAGTCCGGCGATTTTCTTTGTAGGGTCACTCTCTCCTAAATGAAATGTTACACAATATTGCTGTTGTATCGCTCATGTGCAGCCGCTCTTGGTCGTTGTATACGTAGCTGTTTGTACATGCTCCATAGCTGCTAGGGGTTGTTCCCTAGCTAGAGTACAGCTGCATGCAGCAGTTATACGACCGCTTGTGCGACGGCCAAAACGCTCTTTTATGTTTCAAGATTGATTTTATGACAACAAAACTTCTTCATCAGTGAAAAAGTGAAGACAAAAACATCAAAAGTAAGAACTTCTGTCTGAAGAGTTTCGGATATATCGGTTACTTCGCAGCAAAAATATCAGCTGTGTTTTTACATTTCATTGAGAACCGTAAACCTAGTTCAGGTGTGCCACGCTGTATTTTAAGGACGAAATAAATTTTTATTTAAGAACCAAAACATTTTTCAGTGGAAAATTTTCCCTGATATTCAAATCTTGAATCACTTGAAATTGCATATTGTACGGAATATTTTGTACTAAATAGTGGTCAATATTGTCATCAAGTGGTCATTATGATCATCTAGAAATCTTTTTCAATATTAAAACTCAGAGAAATATTGGTTGATATTAGAACATTGAAAAATGAAGGCTAATACAACAGCGTAGAAAATTAATGGACAATATAATAACATGACAGAGCAACAGTGGTCAGTAATATAGCGCAGAGAAATAGTGGTAAATAGTGTACAAAATTTGCAACACAGAGAAACTGCAGGAAATAGTGGTAAATTTCACGATACAAGGAAATAGTGGTTAACGTAGGGGCACAGATGAATAGCGAGCAATAGTAAACTATGATTCGGAGAATAATGGAATGATTAATAGGAGAGTCGCATCAGAGGGGTGCTTGGTGCCAGCTTATATCTAGGTGTAGCTTTTGTGGAGTTGAATTTCGCCCCCTCGAGCTACGGCTTTTTGGAAAAATTCTTTGCTGGCTTATGCTTGATATATCCTATCTTAAGAATTATTTCGGTCAATATTGATTTTAGGCCTTTCACGGAAATGATAAATTAGGTTCCAAAGGATCACTAAAGGAACACATTTAAAAACGTTTTACACGAATGACATTCTGCTCGCTGATGCGAGATTTTCAAGTTATTCAACTTTGAAGTTATAAGAACGTCGTATATAGAAGTGAAGGAACGGACAGGTAAATATGCTGTAATACGGTATTAACGTAACGATGGGTGAGGTTAGGGTAGGTTATGGTAGGTTAGTTAAACAAACTAACCTAAAATAACATAAATCAACCTAAAATAGCTTACCTTAACTTACCCAAACCGAGCCGTGGTAATTTCCCGCCAAAAAGTGGGCGTGTCCCGCCAGAAAAGTGGGCGTCACCCCACAATGCGGCGACTAAGCAGCCGACCATACAATGCTATTCCTATCTGAACGTAATTATTGTTATATCTCAAAAAAAACGCATAAGCGAGCAGAATGTCAATCTTATGAAACGTTTTTA
>JACJUY010004697.1:56729-67166 GCA_014220935.1 Platorchestia sp. MABIK
GACTTGAAGCAAGTTATAAGTTTTATCCATTTCAACAATTTCGCTTATAGTCTCCATGAATACCAAATCGATCAGTGTTTTTCAACCTTGAGAGGAAAATATAGCAATTTTATGTTATTTTGACGAAGGTAAGATACCCAGTATCCTACCCTAGTAATCAAAATTACTTTGAACGGGTTAAATTGTAAAATTCATGGTGATTAGCTGCACTCAGGAAACTTCATTTTATGTTGCCAATGATCCCTTGAGTGGAGGGATTCGTTAGTTCTCACAACTTGATGACACACAATTTAACCACGATACTACGTATCTAACATTGTATTCGCACCAAATCCGACTGAAACTTTCTTATTTTTGCTGCATTCTTTCACCGAATAGTCCAAGAGAAATCATAATACTTGTAGTTTGATTTTAGGATATGTATTCTCGACGTAAGAAGGCGGTTTTTCGCATCCCAAACCTCTCTAGACGGTGTCAAGTTTCATTATTGAGAATAAACAGGCATTTGCATCAACAGGAGATATACCCCGGGTGGGGGGCTACGACAAACATACTCGTATTTGAGGGTGCTAACAACTTCATTCTTTAAATTCTTTTTCCTACAGCAAAAAGGTTCTCATCCTGAAAAGTTAGTGACATGAAGAAACCTGAAGACGTGTAGGCTTTAAAACATTTTAAGTTTTGCGTTTCAAAAACGGTGTTGCTTTTTTTCCACTGGAGAAAGAACAAGATTCAGTGTTAGAGGTCAATAAGCCCTGAGAACTAACTGGAGTTGTTGTAGTTCTACCCGAGTTCAACTGAGTCCTTTAGTGTCCCGGTGGATGAAACAGTGGACGCAGTGACGCAGACTTCAGTAACTAAATGAACGCTCACGATCTTCCCGTGTGATGACGTGCAAGAGAAAAGGAAGATGCACGCTGCTACTCGTGTTGTGTGGTGTGGTGACCGCTGTGAAGGCAGAGCTCGGCCCGCTGCGGGGAACAGAGGTGAGGCATTACGATACGACTTTTTGTATTTAAGATCATTTTTTCCCATAGCTGGTATATCTTCACCGTATTTATGGTTTAACTATTATATAATCGGCAGTTTTATCACATTGATGTTAATCTACGCTGCATTCAAGGTGAATATTGTAGTGTTAACCAGGGTTGCGGAGTCGGAGGAATCAATTTCCGACTCCCTCTCCACCTATTCATAATTTTGTGACTCCAACTCCACCTATTCACAATTTTTAAGATGAAAATTATATTTCTTAATGATTACAAGTATTGGGACCAGCATTTATATTTTTTATATTATTTGTTTACAAATGACATTTAAGTGGGAACAGAATGTAAAAATCAAGGTTTATTATGTATTACAGACTCGTGCTCTCTGAGTAGGCAAGGTAGGCAGTGCCTACCCTGAGAAGTGTAGATCAGCATTAACAGTTTCTTTCTATGATAAAGTATCAAAGTATGCACCAAATCCAACGAAGTGATAACAGTTGATCTAATTACTATGCTCTAAATACCAAAAATTTTGATATATTTGTAGCTAAGGTAGGCACGATTTGCACTGCCTGTTACTCTCTGTATCTACACTACGCAGAGTAACCATGCAGTGCAGGTGCCATAGCATAGCTCAACACCAAGTTATACTATGGCTATATAGGCAAACCTCGTTCTACTTCCGTCTCAGCGGGCCTGACGTTTCTGGAATGCTTCATATTAGAATAAAGGCCCCTTTTAGCTTATTTGTATGTAATATGGTACGATTTTTAAAGCTTTTCTATTTTTAACAAGTAGTTGATACTTTCTCATTTTAATAAACGCCCATTTTCTAGTTATTTTGTAATTATGGTGCAATTTGGAAATTTTGATGCAATTCATCAAGAAATTTTATACTATCGCATAAATGCTAAAAAAAATTATCACTGAGGCAGTGCATTGCTCTCAGTTACTTGTGTGTGACTAAGTCAGGTTTTTGCAAGCGTTGTGTTATTTCTTTCACTGCAGCTCGTTTACATTCTATTTAAATTTTTTCCTACATCCTAATATCAGTATTTATTATCTTTAATAAATTCCAATCCTTCCTTGTGAAGAAGTAATTGATTATATAATGCCGAAAAGGATATGCTACCTCAGTTTTAAAAATTATAAAAACATAATTATTAAATCTTCATATGCTCACTTAAAAACTAAGAAGTTAACAGAAGATAAAAAATACAACATGATAATGAAATAGTGCAAGACACGAAATTTTCATATCAGAATAGCAGAGCTTCGAGGAAGAAACTTCCATACTGGGACCCAACAAGCACACCCCTCTCAATCAGCAGTACGCAATCGCGCCAAAAAAATACAATGTACGGATATCCCCTACCGACTTCAAAATCTTAGACTCTGCCTCAACTTCTGATGACTTCAGGATTTTAGAGTCGTTACATATTTTTAAACGAAAACCGCCCCTCAAGAGTACCAACAGTTCATCCCCATTGCAAATGGGTAACATATTTTTGTTTTCGTGATATCTTTTATTAAATGCTTTCAAAATTTTGTTTTCTATATTTTATTTCAGACACAATGATTTGTACCTTTTTGAACTGAAGGTGGAGGAGGACTCCGAAACGTTTTCCTATAAAATATGATTAATTTCCTTAGAATTTTACTCGTTTTTAAGTTTCTCCTTACTTTGCGATTCAAGCAAACAACGTTCAGATAAATGTATTCAATTGAAGACTAGAAGTCTTTAGCTATCAGAACATAGCTTTAGGTTCGGCAAAGACTAGTCATTATCTTTACATCATAGCACAACCTAAAGACAAGAAACGATCGTTATAGGGAACCACAGCTAATAGAGTATAGACACATTAAGAGCGTTACAGAGTTACCACTCTGTGTGTCACTAAAATGTGTAGCATCAGCTGAGCTGCCCTGCAAGTAACTTGTAACGCATCTATAACTAGTTTCTACTTCCAATTTATATATATATATATATACATATTGATGGCGAAATAAGCGAGAACAAAAACAAGAAGAATGGATTTACGATGCTTTCAATGACTAATTCCTGTTTTTAACTTTAAAATATGCCATGACACTCCTGTATGAAAATTATATTTCGTACTCGTACGTATCATGTGTATGTATATACACATGATATACAGTGTGTTGTGCAATTCGATTCACATATATTAACCATGTACATAAAAACGCAAAATAAAACGATTTTCATGAGCGACGAAAACTGAAAATTTTTTCGTTTTCGAGAAATGATCCCCTGAAATAATTTCTCGAAAACGGAGTTTTGAGATTTTTGTCACCCATGAAAATCGTTTAATTTTGCGTTTTTCTGCATACGGTTACAATATGTGCATCGAAACACACAACACCCGGTATACCCACATTGACGAAAGTATAATCAATGAAAGTATTAGGTGTTAAATACTTAGGTAGGCTGTTTCGTGCTTTGCACAAAATAATCAACAAGAACATTGCATGTTTTTTAGTGTTTCAGTAAAGCATTTCAACTCTGTTTTGTTAGCATTCGATTTTAAACAAATATAAAATGATTTTGGCAAAAAATAGAATCGAAGCCACAAAAATATTAGCGACCCCGACCTCGACTCCACCACATTCGAATGAACGACTACGACTCCACCACATTCGAATGAACGAATCCGGATCCACCACATTTGAATGAACGACTACGACTCCATCCCATTCGAATGAACGACTACGACTCCATCCCATTCGAATGAACGACTACGACTCCATCCCATTCGAATGAACGACTACGACTCCATCCCATTCGAATGAACGACTACGACTCCACCACATTCGGAAAAACGACTCCGACTCCACCCTAAAACTTGTGACTCCGGCGACTCCGACTCCTCAACTCTGGTGTAAACCTTTGATTTTATCAGATCTATGGTGCATCTTTCATGCATTTATGGATTGCCTTTACGGTGAGTACAATCTTTTTAAAATATTTCTGATGTATCTTCACGGTATTAGGCATTTACTTCAATTTCTCACATTTATGATGTTTCTTAGCAGCATTTACAGTGTTGCTGGGTGTTTCTGCGTTCCTGACGGTGTGTCTCATCGTTTTTTACTGCATCTTTGCGGTATGATGGTATACCATTGCGGAATTAGCTGCGCGGTCTATATGTACTTAAAGTAAATTTTTACGTTTTCTAGCGCATAGGGTTTATCGTTTTTAATAGGTATTTACACTTTTTACAATACTTCCCATTTTTCTAGGGTGTTTACGTTATGCGTTAATGAAACAGTTGATGGTGGCTTTATACTAATCAAGTATATATTGCGACTTGTTAAAAGATTGAAACATAAAATATTTGTCGAATGAAGTTGATGCAAACATTGATCTGTCGAGCTGCTTTTTTAAAATGTCTCTATAAAAAAGGCCTTATAGTAGGTGCACAATTAAGGTAAATGAAATATCGAAGGTAATCAGTTGCAACGTTTCATTTTCGCTCACGCACATCTAATTAAACAAGGTACCTATAAAAGACACATAAATCTGACCGTTTGGATTGCACGGGCTACCATCAGCACCTGCAGGACACAATAGCGTGCATCTTACGTTAATAACGATGCAGAAAAAATATGATCCATAACAAAGTACTTAAAATAGAAAGCACGATGCAATTCCGTTGAAAACAGATTTGTCTTTCATGATGAAAACAGATTTTAAAACATGGATATGATGCTTACTATAAAAAGTTGCAATTATGTAACTAGAAGAACAATGAACTGGTAAGTCGCGCATTTCTGCATAAGAGCACACTGTACGATACAACGGAAGGGAATATCTGTTCAGAAGCACTTCCCGGAGTGCTCTACCGCACAAATAAAGCTATAAATTGCTTTTTCGAACGATCCATTGTCTTCCGACGCACGATGTGCGCTACAATAATAGATCTATACTCATTGGTGAAGTGTACAGTCTTAACAAGGTCTTCGTAAATGAAGAGACTATGAATTTGGTAAATGCTAATTTTTTCTTATAAAACATTTCCAATTTAGAATACTCTAAATCACGGTTTTTTTTAAATACCCTGATTGATAGAAAATTAGAAATTTTTTATATGGAATTTTGAACAGTGGCATGGTCATTGATACTCGTCTAATCAATATATATTTTACGAAAGCACACGTATAACATTTAGAAAATATATTGACGAACCTTAAGGAATATTGCCGATACTTTTGTCAAATCAACAGACACACGAAAAAACTCTCACAATTTACTTATGCTATAAATCGTGAGAGCAGTGACCTCTTAGTGATAAATGTTTCCAGATTTTCCAGCATGGAAAATCATTTACACAGAGCCAATGAGAGACTCTGCTGTGCAGAACTTCAGGACCATTTGAAAAACTGAAAAATGTAGTTTTGCTTGAATAGACTAAAGTTTTCTAACGAAAATTACTCATTGGTGTCGATATAGGACTGAAAAGACAGAAATTTCTGTCTAATCAATATAATTAGGAAAATGACATTTCATATCTGAGCGGTATGCCAACTGATTACAACATGGCTTGTAATGGCCTCCATTCTTGTTCATTCAAAAATTAAATGTGTGATGTAAGGAAAAATGGTTTCTATTGGGGTTAAGGAAAGAGTTACCCAAGTGCTAACTTGAAATCACGAAGATCATTTTTTCGAAATGTTGTCCATTTACAATGGTTCTCTTTTGGATTCAAATCTGGTGGACAGGCTGAATGATGGAAAAAAGAGACACCATCCTCCAGAGTTTTGGTCAGACTTCTATTGTGGATCACTAAATTTACCATTCATTACCATACAAATGAGGGCCCCCGTCGTTTAGATGCTTCCTGCAACATGTCAACAAAATAAGCCGTTGTCGACAAATCTTAACTTGAAGGTTAATCACACCTCCGAAGGAAAAGCACCGCACACCAGGGCTGAACCTCCGCCACTTTGCCGCGTAGAAAACGCTTCAGGGGCAACTGTCAATCTCAACCATGGTCGACCATGATCGTAACAGTAACGTTGGAAGCCATCAGGACTGTCTACGTTAATTTTTTTCTCAACAGTGAACAAGACTCTTCCCACATATCAACGTCAAATTTTTTACCCCATCTAGTGAACTCTAACACACAAAACACTTCAAACGGTCTAAGGCCTAACAGACAAGCCAATGTGGACACTTTCTACCTTTCAAACCCTTTTGCCTCGAGAGACTCCTAATGGTTATTGGGTTACAATCCGCATCAGTGAGTGCCTTGATCTGTAGCAATGCTCGTTACTTTGCTTTTCACTGCAGCTAATTTTATACAATACTGTTAAATAATTTTCAGTCTACCTACAGCTTTTGTTGTTCCATAACTGCCAGAATCTTCCAAAATGTTCCAAGCCGCTGTTTTACTGCATTTAATCTCAGCTGCGATAGCACGCTTCGACAAACCTTGCCTATGCAATTCAATGATCTGACCATGTTTCAAAGGATGACAGTTTGCTGGCCTTGGGCATAGTGACGCCTTTACACAGGCAAAACCTCTAACTGAAGTGAAATTTATAATTTTTTCTGCATTTATATTTTAGTGAAATATTGTTTCATATTTCGTATCAGTTGGCAAGCAGCTCAATTACTTAGAATGTAATTTCTAAATTATTTTGTTTATAAGGAAATTGTTTGTCTCCGCCAACCTGTCTCTTTATCTTTAGTTTGAAAACTTTAAAAATGTATCGATACAAAATACTTTTTAATTTTTCGACTCGTCCTGAACTCGTTGTCTGGAGTTTATATTATCTCAAGTGTGACTGAAGAGAATGCGAGTCTTTTGATAAATGTTACACTGGCATGTAAAAATGTTCCTAAAATAGACATCAACTATTTTAACATGAGAAAAAACTGTGAAAACCCGTGATCTCCTGATTCAACGCCAAAAATTACCTAGCCCGAGTAAGAGAATTATTAAAAACCGTGATCTCTCTTTAAACACCGTGTAAAAAACGGTTTAACTGAAGAACTTCAAACGATGATGACCCGTAATTCACCGTGCAAAAAAGTGATCTAACCGGAAAAATCAAGGCTGTTATAAACTCTACTTGTCTTTGACACAGGCGTTCAAACTGTCAAACCTGAGACACGATGATTCATGCATGAGTGGAGTGCAGATTTAGTCCATGTTTTCTGTAAGGTGTTACCACAATTTCCCTAGAGACGTTAACCATCACTTCTTGCGCTGAGTTACTGACGATTGGACGCAGTGATAAATATCATGCCTGTATTAACGGTACCCAACAGCCAGTAATGTACTGCAAAAAACTCTGTTTTCTGCGTTACTAAAGTTGCGGTAGAACTCAGAAAGAGAATGAACTATCAGCAGTGCACAGAGGCGTTTTCCCATCTGCACAGAGCTTACCTCTTGTCTCGCTACTGACATAAGCTAAGAAAAACAGGCATGTAGAATTTCAGATCCACATTCTAGTGACCAAACTTAAGCTAACTTTCTCAAACTAAGAAAATCTCAGCCACACGATAACAAAACGACTCAGGCAAAGGTATTCTAGCTTTAGAATGCTTATTACTGATTTTTTAGTAAAGGAAGCTTTTACTACGGAGACCCTTCATGCGCATTTAACCGGTCTTCTGAGTTAACCAGAAATTTTATTTACATCTCAATTTAATTGTTCTTTAAAAAGATATTTAACCATAAACGATAAGCCAACCGTTCAAAAGTTTCATGTTGATACACAAGACTTTTGCGCTCAGATTTCCACTCGAAATCCGCTAGGCCCGAATTGATGCTAAACTTCAGGTCCTGCAGCACTTCCCTTGTCTGTGCAGGATAATTTTGGGTCCTTTTTGGGATCCAGTGGTACAGAACATCTGCAGCAAAAAATTTTAACTGAATGAAATGTTTCCTGACAGCATTTTGACGTTTTTCGTATTTAGAGTAAAATAAAGAATTCCTTGACATAGTATGTTAACTATGCTTGCTAATGTAAGTAACAGAACGCCAAGTATGAGTTACATGCCGACGAAATTAAAGGTTTGCCTTTAAGCCGTTTTCATTCTGTACAAAACTGCCCACAAGATATATTTCTGGGGGTTTTATCGACCGTTATTTAGCTTTTAATTTTTTTTACATTATAACATAAAGTTGATTCGCCACAGAATCGAAATTTTAAATTAAGGTCAATGCATCACCGTATTATTTTAAGCCATGCATGTGAGCACAAACACTTCGTGAACAATGAACATACTAGTTACCCTCCGATCCCTGTTAAAGGTAATCGCTAGTAGAACTTTGTCGAAAATTACTAATTTGAGTGCTTCGTCAGTTTTCTTTATTTACCCACGGAGAATATTGAATGCAGAACATGAGAGGGCAGCTGAAAGGAGGCATACCTCTCTAGTCTCACGCATTTTATTTTTAGCTCAAGTCAGACATCTCACATAGGCAATAATTTAGTCTGATTTTCTCAAGCGTGATGAACCTGGTGTTGACTAATTCAGTAAACACGAAGAAAAAACTTAAAATACTGCCGACTTTTTAAGCTAAATTTGATGGAGTTTGTAATGTTTCACATAGTTTACTATCATTTTGGACTCTACGCAAAATATTCAGATGTTTCTCACATGTTCGAATGTTCACTTACATCCTCCAGAAAGCCAAAAAGAAGCATCAGATAATTCGACAAAAGCTAGAGTAGCAGCCACAGGTACAGTTGCTTAAAGGTTTTTGCATTTTCATTGCAGAGCTACATGACTTTCCAGCATGCTCACATTTAATTACGCCGGTATTTTCTTCATTTAGTTTCGCGTGAAGTGTCGTATAAAACAGTCCAAAGCTGAGAGCCAATAAGCTGGGTGAAATTTGTAGGTACCTGAAAGCAGGAAAACGTCCATAATTACCTGTGTCAAAATGTGTTGGCAATATTGTCTACTTGGTAATTAGTTATGCTGTATATTTATATCTCAACATAAAGCCAGTTATAGTACGAGACGTAGTCGCTCTGTATCGTTACATAACAATCTTATACTATAGCATTTGAATAATTTGTAAATTCTCTGCAAAAAGCGTGATAGCTTGTCAACAAAATGCCTGACAGTTACTCCATCATAAGCTTTAAGTTGCTTCAAAAACAGGCTCTGAGAAATTATTTCATACGATTGAACGGTGTTATCTCCTAAGACACGGATGTTTTCGAAGTAACCCACGCAAATTCCTGCTCAAGATTAGACGTAACATTTGTTGTATGCGTGCTGAGACAATGTTCATCAGCGGTGTCGAACGTAGTCCTTTCGTTCCTTCACGGCTGAGAGGCGATTTTACCCTCATGCACGCATTTCATTTCATAGAACATCCATTGGTAATGGTAAGTGTTATATCTCGGTGTGAGCCTTGCATGGCAGGCGCCACCGGGTGTCTTTATTGCACTTGGGTTTCGCATGTCTAGGAGCCGGATAAGTCATGAACCGCTGGAACTGACCGACAGAAGTCCTTTATGGTGCCTTGCCTCTGCCACGCTTTACAACCACCGGGAAGTCCTTGTTCGACTTCCGGGCACGACTAGATTTAAGGAAGGTCTGTCACCGATCTAAGCAGTACATTATTAGGAGCGTTGCTGTGCGTATACTTATCCTTCACCCGAGTTTGCGGCTTAGAGAACTGAAATGAAGTTAAAGCTTCTGCTACAATACCTCTAGTGGTGCCGATACTACGACACTACAAATTGGCGACAAAGACTTCGAATCTCCGAAGTGAATTTGAACTTTACAAGTGCTCTCTTGAAAATGAATTCTGGAGAAGGGTCACCAAAGGAGTAAAAACTAGATGCGGCAGCCATGACTTTACTGAGCATAAGCGTAAAACAGCAAAGATCAATAAAGAACACTAAGTATGTAGTGCGGCCGGCACAGTCCGCCCCCAATGACGTAGCGGCGGGAGCCCGAAGTTAAGAAACGGGCCAGCGCGGTAACCCTCCGCACTCCTCCAGCTCGCTCCAAGAAGTCTGAGCCAATGCACGTACCTTTGAAAGAAAATAAAATTTTAATAGTAAATTTAACTATTTTGCAGGGAAACTAAACGTTACGCTGAAGCGGCTCACAAAACTTTAGGAAAAGATTTAAGATTACGTTATTTTACGAGCTTGCCGAAGCTAAACAAAATCAGCCCATACAATGGCATTTAGCCAACCAGCTAGACTAGCAGCGAGGCGTCAAAGAGCTTAAGCTTATTTGAGCCTAATGGTTCATAGTTCTATGCTCGTATGGCCCAGAAAAAAATTAAGTTGTAATATCCGTTCGCACTGGCAATCATCAAGAATAATCGAAGCACTGAGATGGAAAGAGAACACCGCACTGAAATTGCTTCCCAACTCACCATAAAGGACGTGCTTAGAAGGCCGTTCCTCCGTGCAGTAGAGCTCAAGAGACGCGCGCCGCCCGAGG
>JACJUY010004698.1:14401-41353 GCA_014220935.1 Platorchestia sp. MABIK
AATCCTCTTTATGCATCAACTGAACAAAAGCACACGACATAAAATGCAACCTATGTCATGCTTTCGTTTCCAACAGCACAGTACACGGTCATAGCTTCAATTCACGCGTGCATTCTCAAGTGCAGCTTCAGTTCAAATTCCTTGAGCTATTCCTAAATCAGCAAATGTCTCTCAAACTGTATTCACAGCTTCATGTAGGTTCCCCTTATGTAGAAATGAAACCAAAGGCGATGATTTTGTATGGAGATCTGCAAAGAACCGCCCTCCTGCAAAGATTACAAAATTTACCCATTACTTTGATTTAAAAAATTGTGCTCATTTAAACATTTAGTGTTTACTTTAAATGACATTAATTTTTCATCACATATTTTTTGAACAGCATCTCTTGTACAACCAGGACTAACTCTCACCCGCCCAACGACGTTTGATCTTTTTTTTTTAATAATGTCTCGACCATGGGGGTCTTTGTGGGAGACTTCCTTTCCTCTGCAATGGAAAGAGAGAAATTTAAATTACTTTTGATAAGTATAGTTCCATTTCGACGCACGCCATGTTTTCACATATTTTCAGAGTGTATTTTTTAGTATAACTTTATTTTCACCACCTCTTATTTGTAACAAAATTGTACTTTCTCCGACGGTCCTCGGCGTAAGACTGAACCTATTCCTTAAGCTACATCTAAGTGTGCTTGAGGGCTGCCTCCTATTCGCCCTTGCCCAACCGTACTTCTCCGGGGCTTCATAAGTGCCCGCCTACACCTTTCTAATTGGTAGTCCTGGAGCTGGTCTCTTTCTATTTGCTGTAAACTGCTGTCACAAGCCTTCTGTGTTCCCCGCCTTCTCCCGAGAGTCACCGTTGCTCAGAAAACTGTTGCTATGGTTACCCTCAGTGTCAAGTGTTGGTCATGAATCACCGTCAAACCCTTGTGGCTTGGCTTCTACAACCATTTGCTTGGCCATAAATTTTTTGCTGTATGTGGTCAAGAACACCGACTCTCTTGTCCAGGCCTACCCAAAGAAATGCTTACACACAAAATCCTTGCCAAGCACAACACCAGCACAAACTCAGACAAATGTGAAATATAAACCCCCCAGGCACACAACATATTGAAGCTACACGCTCGTGCTGTTGGAATGCATAATTTTTATGGGTGCCATGATATCAACGAATCTTACGGTATGCTACAAAAAGCGCGAAGCAAAACACAATAATAGGACACAATAAAGGAAACAATAAAAGAAATTTAGTGAAATATTTCGTGGAAGTCTCCAAAAATTCACCAAATTAAATGTTTTCTAACAATGTAGCATAAAGTAAAGTTTTTAATTATACATAATGTGCCCTAACCTATTCTAACCAAACAATCCCAATCTAAGATGAGTCGTGGAAAATACAATCGAGGAATTTCACCGGTAGGCTGATGTAACATAGCACCAGTTAAATTTTGATAAACCTAAAATTGAGGGGCTACAGCGTTGGGGCCTTCGTAACGGCCAACAATTCCCTCCGCAATACTCACAATATTCAGACAAAAGAGTTCAGCACCTGTGTATGATGCCTATAAATAGCAGACAAGTTAAAATTAATGATCAAATTACCTGACATCTTTTGAATTATAGTCCAAAATAGTTTTCATTACTGTAATGGCTGTGCCCTATGGTAAATTTACTACACAAATTGCATAATTCACTGCATTGTTTGTATAAAATCAGTCTCAGGTTCTTTTCTGGTTGATGAAATATAGAGAGAGCAGTTAGTGCTGATTGTATGAAGGACTAGAGCATTTTTGTAGCTCATTTCTCTGTTCTTTGGATATTTCTATTATTTTTATGCTCCTGAGAACTGAATTGAGTAAATTGTAAATTTTATATTTTCTGTTGCTTTGATATTTCAATCATAATTGGGACTCTTGAACGGTTTCCTGTTTGATGAAAAACTTGATAAATTTTGTAAGCATATTCTTTTCCATTTTTGTTTGGTTAATTTCTTCCTGAAAAATTCCTATCACCAAATTAGGCTAGCTGGAAACTGTTGCTGTTGATGATTATCTAAACCAACAAATAAAAATTAACTTGTAGATTCTTTACTTACAGTTTTGAATTTAAATCTAATTAAGCATGTCTTCTCAGAGCAATGGAACTAGTGTCTCTTAAGAAAATTAGCATTTAAGAGAAATATATGAGGTCCTGAGCTAATGTTTGAGTAGGCTTTCCTTTTGTTGAAATTGAATAGGTTTTTGTTTTATTATGTACCATATTTTTTTGGTTCATTGTTGTCCTATTTATGTTTCAGCACCAATTACTTTGTTTTTCACACTTTATATTAGTGATGTACCAATACCATTTTTTTTGACCGAGACCGGTACTCCGATACTTGGAATTACCGATACTTTGATCGATACTTCTACCGATACCCATACTTTTACAATTACATTAAAAATACAATCATTATAAGCCCTACATGTGTGTTATAATAAAATTATTTACTGATTTATCTAATCATATAGCAATATTGACAACAAAGTTTTCAATTAGGAATGATAAAACTGCTCTTGCTATGTTAACTATATCGTTTGATTCGTTTCCCGCACAAAGTTTTTCGATTGCGGCATCCGCTTTATTTCGTATGATCAGCATGTATGAACAAACATGCATGTATGAACAAACAAGTATTATCAGCATGAATGAACAAACAAGTATTCACTGTTTAGCAATCTTTATTTGCCAACTGAGGCTATTATCAGACTAAATGAATTAAAATTATTTTTCTCCGTTTACAGGAGTAAATTAGTAATATAATGTAGCATTTAGGCTCAGAAATAGCAGCGTGAACGTAAGCAGTATACGTATGTACTAACACACAGTGTACAGAAGCAAACACGGCTCTTTTCGGTTTGGGGGCCTATAGAATTTTAATATTTTCTATTCGCCAAAGTGCGTATTTTGGTATGAAAAACACCAAAATGATAACCATTTTGTGGAGAAATTCTTTATTTAGCCTCAAATTTGCTTATATCCATTAATATTTTATGAAAATACTGCGGTTTCTCGGTACGTTTTTGCCACGCAAATTCACACAGATACGAGTCCATCATTTGTCGGTGAGTGCCTCCCTGACGTTTTTTTTTCGTTTTTAGACTATGCTATGCACTCTCAATCATTTGAGTGTGTGCACCTGTTGCAGGGTCTACCAAGTTTTCACCATGATTAACAGGGAGGTATTTGAAATTATACCCTTGGTTAGGTTAGTAACACTTAATGAAAAATTTCTCCCCAAAATGGTCATCATTTTTGTGTTTTTCACACCAAAATACATAATTTGGTGAAAAGAAAACATTAAAATTCAATAGACCCTAAAACCGAAAAGATCTCCAAATACGCAACCAACTGTAAGATTGTTTGTGAATTTTTCAAACGACTTAAAATAGAAGAAAAATGCAAGATTCGTAATGTACGGCATTTTACATGCTGAGTTGAAATAGAATTTTCAACTACTTCTATATTGAATTTACAAAAATTTTAAAATGCGCCTTCAACTTTATTTAGTTGGTTTGATTTTTGTTAGCCTGTCACATACGTTAAGAAATGAATTTTGGATCAAACTTTATAGATTTTAGTCGTAAAAGTATGATAATTTTATGTCGCTACTGTGTTTTTTCCTGTATTTAACTATTCATGCTACATAGCTTTCACTCACTGACTGTATGTGGCTCATCGGGAGTTAAAAGTAGTTAATTCAGTCAGTGGGCCTGATTTAAATGCTGTAATTCAACAGTTAGCTAACTAATTTACTAGGTATGAATAGGCTCTTTATTTGATTACTAGTGTGCACGGCCCGCCAAAAAATGACGGACTTCAATACCTCTCTTGAACAAATTTTCCAGACGTGGATGACGAACAAATATATTTCTCATAACAGTACCCGTCATAAAAAACATTATTGTACTTTTGCACTGGTGAAACTCGTTTCACAGCTACGGTCATTATGGCTACATTTATGAGCGTGACAGAGAAATGGAAGAAGCGGACTCCAAACAAATAAACCAAGGGTATTTTTAGGGAGTATCAGGACCCGTGGAAATTCTATGGACAATGTCATCGTTAAGCTAGGTAGACCAGTAAAAAAATTCCGTCAACATTACTCAACCTTTCCTGTCCTAACCTATTCTAACTGAAGATATCCTGATAAAATATCAAACATATCAATGCATGTAAGGGCAATCTTTCAATGTTACACTGAGAAATTCGGTATCCATGATTCCGCACACTCAGACATCCTATGTTTCTTAAGAAGCGGACACCAAACAAATATGTAAATAAATATATAAATAAACACACGACGGGCATGATTAGGTTCGATACTTTTACTTTCACGATTTATGACTTTCATTTTCATGATAAAATACGTATTATTGGAAAGTATCGGCAAAGTTTCGGCCAAATTTTGCCGATACTGATACCAATACCACTGAAAATGACCGATACTACCAATACCAATAGATCGGGACTTCATTACTTTATATTGTTTCATAAGGTTATCCTCAACTTTTTGTTTCTATGCATCTTGTGCATAGATTCTGCATTCCCTCAAGGCCATAATAAATGATGCTTTCTTCATTTTTCTCTTTGAAATGCCTATGTTATGGTTAGGGTGGCTTCAACCAATATCCAATCTGTAAGTTAATCTAACCATGTTACTTAACTAAAAAAGTATCAAAATGAAGTTTTTATCATCTTTCCTTTTTCTCAAAAGTAATTTTTGTGCAAAGATTGTAAAAATTTGAATGTTGAAAAATGATGGTTTATGATTGATTATGTTAACTTATATATCTCATATGATGAAAATAATCATGTGAACCTTTGATGCAGAAGCTAATCCTTGCTTGTGTTACATCTCTTTAAACATATTGTAAGTATAAAATGATAGGTTCAATTAAATTATTCTTTCTCCTTCATTAGGTACTATTACATGACTTCAAATAGTTTGGATTTTTTGATATGGAAGGAACTCCAACTTTGCTTGCTATGACATGTCATGCTACTTTGTGTAAAAATTACGTATTTTACTGGTACCAACATTTTGACTGGCCATAGTTTAAACCTTGAGATATTTTCACACTTTCCCTCTTTCCTTCTCCCTGCATACTATCTCATTCAACTGTTCAAGATGCTAAACTATATCAACCCATGAAAAATGAAATAGCTGGAAATACCCGAAAATACAATTTTCACCTTTTTGGACAATTGTTCAAATGATCCATTTTATGTTGAAAATTAGAATAAACTGCATCCCATAAATATTACAAATATCTAGGCTGATAACAGAGTAGGATAGCTTTAATGCACTAGAGCTTGACTCTCTTGATTAGGTACAGTCTAGCTCAATGGATAAGGAATATACTAGGGTAAGTTTGGCTTGAATAAAACACTGCTGTGTCTACTTTGGCTGCACTAGTATGCAGGCCTTGACTGTACAAGTAAGCTTGCCTTGGTGGTAGGGGTAAGTTTGCCTTGGCTGCACTGGCAATCTTGCCTTGGCTGCACTGGTATGCTTGCTTTACACTGTACTGGTAAGCTTGCCTTGGCTGGGTATCATTGAATTAATCTTGTTTGTGTGTTGCTTTCTCACACCTCCAAATAGTTATTTGCTTTGCTTGGGTTGGAGTTGCTGAACCTGACCTAACTAGAGAGTGCTGAGCTCATCTTGACTGGAAGGTGCTGAGCGCAGCTCAAAATGAAGGTGTTGAGCTTGGTTTGACTGGAAGCTTAGCTCACTAGGCTCAATGTTGGAGATTGATTAGCTTGAGGTTTCTTTTCATTTTGGCTTTAGTGTTCTTTTGAAATCACTAGTTTTCCTAACAAAGGTAGTCCTGTTCATTTTCCTGAGAATTGTTTCTGTTTTATTCCAATAAATAGCAGGGAACACTGAATAACTTTGGTGCAAGTATGCTTTACTGTTTTTGTGTGATAGTGTTTGTGTAAATTCTGATTACATTAGGGGAGTCGTCAATGTTTCTTATGCAATGGTGATGGTGTTGTTGAAGTGAACTACAGGCTTGTTTGGCTGAAGCTGCTTTGCTGAAGTGAACAAAGAAATTTTGTTTTCTAATGAAAAGTAAGCTTAAGGAGGCCCTAATTGCAAATCTATTTTTAGAGTTATGTGAAATGTAAGGTTTTCACATGGCCTCAGAAAAGGTTTTCCACTTACTGGTGGATTGTGCTTAGAAACTTTTTCTCAAAACACCATGATTAAAATGTTTATTGCTTAGTTCTCATTATAGTTGATTGAAGAAGAATATATATATAAATTATATCTTATAATATCAAATCAGTTTTGTTATATATAATGCTATATTGTAAGTAAGTGTACTTTAAACTAGCTTGTGTGAGAATTTTGAAAGACTGGGAGTTGTTTCATGGGTATATCAGCACAGAGTGAATGTCCTTGGTTATGAGTGTACTGCTTTGGTCATTTGGTTGAGGATATACTTCCATTTAGATTTGGTTGTGGATATACTGTAGTGTGGATTGGGTTGTGGATATACTTTAGTGTAGATTTGGTTGCGGATATACTTCAGTGTAGATTAGGTTGTGGATATACTTTAGTGTAGATTTGGTTATGGATATACTTTAGTGTAGATTTGGTTGTGGATATACTTTAGTGTAGATTTGGTAGCAGATTTCTGTTAATATGTACATGATGATTTTTTAATAATAGTTTGGTTGTGGTAGCTTAGTTATGATTTATGATTCAGTGTTGTGGTCTACTCTCATGAAAAGGCGTGTTGCTCTCTCCCTTATTTAAAATTTTCTTTTCCTCCTAAAAGATTCAGTATTTATTCTTTTCTTTCTTTTGATTTAAAATTAAGGTTATACTAATTTATGAGGAAATTTGTTTCAAACTGTGTGGAGTGAAATGGCAGTGAAATTAAAAAATTAATGTGCCTCCAAATTTTCTTTTTCTGATTTTGTGGTTCTATAAAATTAATGAGCATTTTCTCAACTCATTATGCAAGGTGTATGACCAGTTCACACTTGTGGTATGCGTGTAGAGACTACTTTCTTTCCAAACCTCTAAACACGTTTTGCATGATTCTATCATGTGTGCTAAATATCAAGATTGAGCCTACTGCCATGTTGATCATGACGCGATGCTAATTAGCTTTACTTTTTATACAAACTTAGGATATGGTGAGGTTTATTCATTCTAGAAATGAATTTATCTGTTCCAACCAGTGACTAAAATAATGTCGGTTACAAGCTCAGACCAGCAGCTGAGTTCATTATAGCTGCCTCAAATTCTCTGTTCTGTGAGTTCAGTTTTGCCGTGGGTTTATGTCAGTGTTAGCAATAACTTGTGAGCCAGTGCTGTATGCAGATGAGATCTAACATGAGCTTCGTGCGTGGAAAACGACGCAGTTTCCTAGTTCTGTTCTGCTTGGGGGCTTGCTCCCTCCTCGTGGTCCTGTTCATCACGAACACCCCGACTCGGTCGCCTAAACCAGACGCGAAGAGGGAGACTGACCATGTTCGAGACCCCGTTGCAGAAAGAGCAGTGCCGGACGGCGAGCGTGCCAGTCTTGGCAGTGTGCTGCTTGCAGGCATCAACAAAACGCAGGAGTTGTCTGAGTCAAAGCGACCGCGCGAGCGTTCTGTTGGGCGTGACCCCGTTGGTATCATCCTAGGCAAGAACTATGCGTCGGCTTGGGACCGCAGTCATCGTGAACGCGCTCGCCTTCTGCAGAAAGAGGTGATCAAAAACAATGCCATATTTGACAACCAACTGAGCCATAAACTCGTGCACTTGGATCTCAAGGGTGCGCCGCCAAAGCTGAGTTATCTTAAAAAGCTCATCCCCTACATGAAGGAGATGGGTGCGACGGGCCTTCTTATTGAATACGAGGATTCTTTTCCATACTGGGGCCCTCTCTCCTCTCTAGCTGCACGCAATGCTTACTCACGCAAAGAAATAGCTGAAATTCTGTCGCTTGCCAAAGGCCTTGAAATGGAAGTGATTCCCATTGTTCAGTCTATTGGACACATGGAGAGTTCATTAAAGCTGAAGGAGTTTGAAGAAATGAGGGAAGTTCCCAACTATCCGCAAGTTATTTGTCCTACCAACAACAAAACTGTACCGTTGATCAAGACTATGATTGATCAAATAATTGAACTTCATCCTGGTCTTAATTGGCTTCACATCGGAGCAGACGAAGTGTTCAACATGGGAGAGTGCGTCAGATGTCAGGCTTTCATGGTTGCTAATGATTTCGGGAAAGGCGAAATGTTTCTTCACCACATCAAGAAGATAGCGAAGTATGTGAAGGACGTTTACGACGTGCAACCGATCATTTGGGATGATGAGGTTCGCAAGGCTCCTGCTAGTACAATAAAGAAATCAGGCATCAAGGAGTACGTAGAAATCATGGTGTGGAAGTACGACACTGGCATCATGGCTGACTTGAGGATGGACGTTTGGGAGAAATACATGGAATCCTTCGCCGGTATTTGGATTGCTAGTGCTTTCAAAGGTGCTTCCAATCCTGACTCGTTCATCACAAACATAAATGAGCGCCTGAACAATCACAAAGAATGGATGGAGCTTGTAGACATGTATAAAAGCGTCATTCCGTTCCGAGGCATAACTTTGACTGGCTGGCAACGGTTCGACCATTTCTCTGTGCTGTGTGAACTGTTACCGCAAGCCATACCGTCTTTGGCGGTTAATTTGATGTACATCACGCAGCGCCAGGCAGACCACACCGCTCTTAGCAAGGTAGGACAGGCACTCAATTGCAATTCTTACATTAATCTTGATCTTAAGTACCTCGATTTCGTCAACAAGTGTCATTTCCCAGGAAGCAACTTCTACGAGATCGCTCAGAGACTTCACATTCTTCACAAAGACGTCGCGAAGATGTATGCAAATCCTCATGTGAAAGGCTGGGTGTCCGAGTATAACATCCAACATAACTTTGCCAGCCCACAGCACGTCGAGCAGGGGCTCCAGGACTTGGCCACAATGCTGTTCGAAGTGCGCAAACTCAAAGCTGACGCTGAAAAAGTGTTAGCAGAAGTGTACGACGAGTACACGGTGCATGAGTGGCTCGAACAGAATTTGCTGAAGCTTTTAAACGACCTCACCGAGCTGCACAAGACGTGTCTGCGTCTTCTCTCCATCACGAACTGGCCGCGGCGGCCCATTGAGATCGGCCACGAAAAAGAACTTTAGCCTTTGTACGAACTAAATCACAGAGAACTGTAATTTCTCGGCTACTAAGCTACAATTTTTGAGGGAAAAGTGTAAGCATTTCCCGTTTTCAAAACAACTACCATCAAAATTGTAAAAAAAACTGGTGTCATTTGTGTTTCCGAGTGCATTATTTCAGAAGACCGACCGACATACTACGGCGTTCGCTTCTGCCTTGTGTGAAAAGTTTCAGGTTTCTAAACACTCAGTTCTTTCTTGTTTTCTGTGCACATAGAAGTGTTTTAGCGAGTATTTCATCATATACTGATAATGAAAATTACAACGGTAAGTTTTCTTAACAATTATCTTGAACGTGAGAATCTTTTCTGGTGGCTTTCACCAACTCGTTCATTTGGGCTGCGCGATTCAAATGTTCTCGTGCGTCTTTTCTCAAATCTCTCATTCAGCTGTGCCAGCCACCGTTATGAAAATTGGTTGTATGCTTGACGAAAATCTGTCGGCTTAGCTGGGGCTTGCAAAATTGTTGAGGCACATCAGGAAGTGAGCTGTGTGCTGAATGCCGTCTCGGTGTAGTATATACATGGAATATCTGTTGTCTACATGATACAAATCGTAGATATCTTTTATAAATTCCACATTTTATTTTGATTTGATTCTCAAGTGTAACATGCTTTTTTCTCTTCTTCATTACCACTCTAGAAATTCTAATTTGAACAATTGATGATATTTACAAGTTACTTGGTTAAAATTTTTATACAGAAATTATTATCACTACTTGCTAAATTAAAAGAATTTTAAAGGAGTCGATAAAAAAAGACTGAGAGGAAGCTTGTGAGACTTAGGATCGAAGATTCTGCAACAAAATATTTATATCACACCATGGGAGATATATATCATATAGATACTACACTAAATGATTTCGTGCGATATAGGAAATGTAAAGGCGGGTGCTGATTATCTCATGTCTTGATTTACATGTCAAACGAGTAACAGAGCTAATCTGAATAATTGTATCAAAATGCAACCCTCATTGAACGACAGATTTGTAGCTCGTATTACGCCAAACGCAGTGCTTGAATTTTTGTAACGTTTTAGTTATGGGATTACCGTCGTTGCGTGAGTTGACCATTGTATTTTTGTTCTCTTACGCAAGTCCACTTTCCTAATGTTGCAACAGTGCGCTACAGAAATAATAGGGTGTTCTTGGTTAGAATACTGGTGTACGTAGAAGAAAGTCATGTTCGTTTTTCAAGTGTAAACATTTTCTTCTCTGTGTTACAGGTGTCCGTGAATTATTGAGTAAAACACATTGGATTGACAAGCCAAATCCCTCGTATTTTAATTGTATTTGATTTAGCAATTTCATTAAAGATAACTTGTCCAGTGCCATATTTTAACTACTGGAGACAAACTCCCACGAGCTTTTACAGCATCCTTATATACTTTGCAGATGCTAATCATTGCCACTGTAGCGGCGATCTTTCAAAACCAATGTAGCAGTCGTTATCAAATATATCGTTTCACAAAGTTTTCAACTCCCCCTGTGGTATTTACTAAAATGCCTTTGAAAATCCACTGTCAGTCTGGAAGGATTCTAACCTGAGCTGTTTTACAGTGTTCGCCCATTTTACCTTTGCTCTAAATGAACTGTCAAGTCATCTTTCACAAAGGATAACGACACAGTTGCTTTCCGAGCACTCAAGTGAATGTTTCCTTCGAGTTTTGAAGCTTTAGAATAACTGTAATTTGATTTATAGTTGATGAGCTGAATGGATATGCTGTTCCGTTACGAGATCATTCTGCAGTTGCTCATGAAAATTGGTTGTAAGGTTAATTCGAGTGTTGGACTGAATTTCTTTCGAGATAAGAAAGAACTCAATCGATTATTCTAGCCTAGGTTGTTCGTTGTCGCTTCTCGTCAAGCCATCTTCATATTTTATTGTTACGTAATCTTTACTAAAATTCGCGCAACAGCAAAGCGAGAGATACGAGTATGCAACTGTTTCTTGTGAAGGAGCTTTTTTTAAAGGTTAACTTCTTGATGTACTGGGAGAAGCAATTCATGATAATTGTGGAAGAGTTGTTTAAATCCATGGTTATAATTGTGTGAGAACCACTTTGAACTCATGATAGTTCGCTGAGCTACTCAGATCAGATTTCTGTGGCTTCAGAATATTCATGATCATTGTTGGTATGGATGATGTTTCCCTACTCAACTGTTTAGGTTGGCGGATACGAATTAAATGCTTCAAAATATTTAATAAAAGGGACAATCATTTCAAAATTCTATGTACGTATGTATGAAAATCTGTAGCATTTCTTTTGAACGCATGTCGGAAGTTTCAATACTATTATATTTTACTTATGGCCTTGCCCTTCAAATCGGAAAATGTAGTACTTCATGTTATTATTCCCTTGTTTCGTGTGCAAATTGCTTTTATGCATCAAGTGTCTCAAAAAGTGCTCAAAAAGCTATTGGTGCTCAAAATTTTCCATTTTTACTAAACTGTGCAATCCTAGCATTTTACCATTATGTTGAACGAATTATACCAAATGTTTATGACCTTCTTTGTAAAGTTGCGGAGTTTTCATGTTGATTGGGTTTTGTTACCAAAACGATAATTTGTACTACAGTTTGATTAGACAATTTAGTCTCCCAGTGAGCTAAGCATTGATAATAGTGTGTTAGGTTCGTCCATTCGATCCTGCTATGGGAACTGGTGCCCCTAAGCAGGTAACTAATTGGTTACTTCAGCTATAAATAGACCTTCGGAACTTCTATCTTTCGGGCACATTTTAGTTTTTTCAGGTTTCATGCCTCCTTCGCCGTCTTTTGAGATATTTTTCCTCTTCTTTCATAACTTGCCGTCTCCAAACGCAAAGTTCTTTGTGTGGGAACACACCCTGTACCTAGATTCCTTTTTTTTTCTACTGTCCAAACTAATTGGTCTCCTCTCTTTCCTCTCGTGAGATCACTTTGGTTGTGGCTAGGGACTCAACTAATATGGTAATAGGAACTAAATATTTTAGATATTTGACGTTATAGTGTGTGTTAAGATTGGTGTTCGATGTTTTTATTCATTAATTTAAACGACAATCCAAGTTCAATTCGAATGCGTAGTGATGTAAATGCTAAATATTCATCGTTCATTTAAATTACTGTTGGGATATAGAGCGTAAACGCTGAAGAGGTTTTAATTAGTTTTTAGCCATCTTGACATGCGTTGTATTTTAATTCCAGATTTTTTGCTACAGGTAGACAATTTACGAAATTCATTCGAGCACCTTTTCAGGATCAATGTGCTCGTGAATTTAGTCTGTCAACTTAACGAGAGTCATTTGCAGTCATAAAATCTTGTAGTACTGTTACGCATGCTTGTTGTCGTTGCCTCGCCCTGAGTTTTGTCACAAAATTAGTGTCCCATATATTCCCATATTGCGACCGATGTGGTTGTGTTACTTGTTACAACCGTTACGTTTTGGCCAATCGATTCCATTAAGTGTTTCAGGTTTGCCTACACTAATTTATGCCAATTAGTTGTGTGAGAGCTCAGTTTTTGTACTCATAGCTTAGTCCAGCGAATCCTTTTTGGTTCACTGCAATCGCAATTTGACCAAGTTCTTTCATCGCACCCAAGGCTGTGTTGAGCTCTGTTTGTGTTCTGGTTCGGTATGCAATCTACGTGCGCTATTGTGTGTTTGTTTAGTGTTGACAAGTTCTCTCATGCGAGCTGTACATAAATTTCTTTGAGTTCTCAACATGAATAGTTTGATGAATATTATGAATCTCGCCTTTAAGATATAAGCTAAATAACGGCGCAAAATTAACTTAAAATTGAAGAATAAGGATGGTTAATAATAATGAACGTTACCAAAGAGAGTGAATCTTGAATATCTTGCCTAGAAAGCTAATTGGTTTAAGGTGGCTGTATATCCTTTTTGAACATATTTTTGCGTTTAATTTAGGAATACGAACGTTTATTGTACAGAGTACTTTTAGGTTAAACCTTCAAAAATAGATTGTACTGAATGTCATCAGGATTGTTCGTCCTCCTTTGCAGACGTCTCTTCAGTATAATAGGAAATATTAGCTTCATTACGTAAAAGGCTGCTACGATGATTGAATCAAATGGAATCAAATTTGAACAAATTTTCATTTTCCTTGTCAATCATCTTGTCACTACATGGTCTGCCCAATGCCGTCAGTTGAGGCTTAATGTAACAATGGAAGGTAAGTTAAGCGCAGCTTGATAAATTCAAACAAAGTTAACCATGTCTTCAAAAATGTAATTGAAAGAAATTTACATGTTCTAAACAGTCTTTTCCGCCAAAGTAGTGAATATATCAACAGAATACCAGAGTCAATGAAAAGTAAAATACAGAGAAGAGAAAACCCATTGAGAACTCTCGAGTCATTGAATATTTCCATTCGTAGACCTTTCTGATACGGCAGCTTCTCTGAACCAAGATGAAAAATACCTAACAAGCCTTGCGGTCCAGTAACGGGCAAGCGCGAATCGGCGTCGCAATGCAACTCAGCCGATAACTTTGGTGTCAGGCGCCAGGTCTACGGTGGTGCTGCCGCTGTTCGCTGGGGTGGACGGTGTGCGGAGGTTCCGCGTGAAGAAACTAGGCCGGGGTTTCGGCACTTCGATGATCACCCGGTCCTGCAACAATGAACGCTTGTCACTGACTAAAGATACATAATAACATTAATAAATAACGTCAAACTACGAAACGAAGGTACAGACAATAATTGTTACTAACTGAGGATACGTGTAACATTAAGAAACCACTTAAAACTACGAAACGAAGGTATTGACAGGAAGTATTGGTTAAGAGCTACACTCGTTTTTACGAACGAAAGCAGCTACTTAACAAAATGAGTATATATAAGAGATAATCGTTCTTGAATTTCTCGCTTCTGAGGTACTGTCATAACACAAAATGTGATCTTGAGCAATTGTACAACTTTTGAATTCAAGACAAATTTTTCAGTTAACCTAGCCGATCTTGACCTCTGAGTTCTTGCACATTGAACATAATACTTATTGGTGGCAGGTGGAGTAACCTTACTTTCCCACATCTTACGGCATTACATACGAGTTCCACCACAAAGTGCATAGCTATGTAAGTGAGTGAGAAGGCGACCAATATTATTATTATTACTATATAAGAAAGTTTTAGCCTCCCTTAACCACGACAAAGATGTTCCAAGAGAGGAAGGCACCATTTAGTATGGAGTAGAGGGAACGTAGAATCTATGCACAAGGTGCACAGAAACAGTAAGCTAAGAAAGAAGTTCATGAAACAAGAAAAGTTGAAGAAAGTAGTAAGTGCTGAAAAACAGGACAGCAGTGAACCGAAAAAAGATGGTCCGTAACAAAACAAAACCTATTCTATTTCAACAACAAAAAAAATCCTACCTAACGTTTAGCTCGGGCCCTCACTTAGTCCCCCTGGGAGTGCTAATTCCCATAGACACAATAGTTGTATCCCCCTGAGGGGAAAGCGACCAATAATGGAAGAAATAAAAAGGCGAGTGTGAAGAATACTAAAGTGGGAGGCCGATTGCACGGAACATCTTTTTCTTCACGAGAGATGAGGAAAAGGAAAGATGACGTCAACTATGAAACTAAACTAGCAACCAATTTCTCGAAGTGTTTCTACTTCTGCAGTGAGCGCGAGCTACACAGGGTAATTAAAGGCGCTCTATCAGGTCGATTACCAAGAGAGAAGTCGGGGATCCCATGCGTCCACAGAAGAGCGAACTCCTTAGTTAACACGTTGCTCGCGATGTGAGAAGCCGGTGTACACGGAGGAAAATTTCATAATGCTGCTGACCGACCAGTAGTCACAATCTACATTTTCATTTATACTTATCAAAGCTAAATGAAGGCACGATCTCGTTAATGTTTGCTATTTTCTGAATTGCTTCCTACAACTCATCGCAGTCCACGCATTTGGGTAAGCTGGAGGACAATTTTCTTCAGCTCGCTTTCTCTCCCTGTGGTGTGCATTCTATGGTTTACTTGTGATGAAACTCTACATCGATGTTACTGACTTTCAATTAAATCATTATTTAAGTTACGTCTAAAAATCACTTCCGTTTGGAGAACAAAATTTATGAGATTACTACCAACAAGCAGGAAAATATTTCAAGAACGTAGAAAGTTTGAGGACCCAGAAAAGTTGTATTGTTTAAAGAAAGGAATTTGCTGAAAAGGAAAATCATTTCCTTACACATTTTAACATAAAATGTGAATAACTCTTTCATCCTGACATTTTAAAGTCAGCTTAGTAGGGCACCCGTTAAATAAAAAGATGTTACAGAGAGAGAAGCATCAAAGTTCTAACACCAAGCAGTAGACTATAAAAGAATTCTAAACGTGCCATCCAAAGCGTTTTAGAGAGATGTGATAGAAGAGCTCAGCAATCTTGCTTCTCTTAGTAAGCCCGTCAGCCGTCCGTACACTCGCGAGACTACTGAAGACTTGCAACACCACGCATCTCACGAAACCACTGACAAACACACGTGATATTTATACAAAAATTTTTGTTGTACTAGAAACAAACCAGTATTGGACACACACAAATCTCTCCCTGACTGTGTTCACGAGAAAATGAACGGAACCACCATTGACTGCAGGTAAATTAAAGAGGCGAATCACTTGAACACACACGAGTAGGGCTATCGTTTCTTTACTTGGACTGAGTCTGGCTGCCAAACCTGACGATTTCTGAAACTAATTCAATGAATTTCATGATTGTTTTATCTAACAATTAGTGAACGTTTATCATTCATACGTATATGTAAAAGATCATTATGACACAGAAGTAAACATCACTTGAATGACGATTTCTCTTTACTCAGCACTACTCGATTCGGTTGGTGATGTTTTACAGCACCCCAAGTTTTGACACGGATTGTATGAATTTATCTTTAAAAATTTTTTTACTTCTTCCAAACTCGAGTTTTCCTTAGATAAAGATTTACCTTTAGATTACCCCCAACATCAAACTGGGACAGATCTGAAGAACGTGTTGGGCATAGAAGGTCGTCTCAAAGTGATATAAACTCGCCATAAAATGACCAGTGGGTCACAGACACACGCAAGTGAATGATTGATTATTAATTAGTTTTAGCCTCCCTTTACCACAACAAAGATGTTCAAAGAGGGGAAGGATGAAGACACCATTTAGTATAGTTAGGGGAACGTGGAATCTACGCACAAAGGGTGTTCCAGCAAAGGATCTTGTGCGCATAGAAACAGTAAGATAAGAAGGAAGGTTATGAAACAAGAAATTTCATCAAAGTCAGAGGTGTTGAAAAACAGGACAGCAGTGACCCGAAAAAAAGATGGTCCTCAACAAAACAAAAAGTATTTCTTTCAACAAAAAAATCTAAATAACTCTCAGCTCAGGACCTCCCATTATCCCCCTGAGAGCATTAATTCCCATGTGTACAATAGTTGTATTCCCCCGAGGGGCACGTGCAAAATGTGCGCTGTGATCAGCAGGACCGAGCAGCTGCGCCCACTTTACGTGCATCGATGGCACTTCTCAGACGACTTCATGGCAAGTTAAAGTCGCATTGAGGTGATGTTCTATGCCTGGTACATTCTTTAACTCTACCTGCATGTCAATTCTACTAGTGGGGCTACACTGACAGAAAAGTTCCTTAACAAACTTGGCAAACTTCCTGCAGAACAGCCACGAAAAAATTAATGTCATTCCTTGTCAAAACTGTGAGGAATTACTAAGGAATTACACCAACCAATTTGAATAATACACGGAAAATAATCATAATTTGAATGTTGTTTAAGCTTTATAAGGTATTTTTTTCCATTTTTTACCTGCATTGTAAACTTCCACTCTTCCTCCCAAATGGAAAAAATATCTCAAAAATTCATAGACCTGACCGCGACAAAAACCGTTAAGTTTGGCCATCGAATCCTGTACTTGGTCCAGTTCAAATATGTTGATTGGCCCACGGTAAACTCCAAACACCAATTTATCCATGACTAAGTTCCAAGCTTTGAATTTTCTGTAACCACACATTCTTTACGGATGTTAGATCATAGATAGTCACTGAATACAGTCCTGGGAAGTATTGTGTCAACTCGAATCATGAGATGGTAATTATTTTACACTACAGCGCGTCTTGAAAGTTTTAGATTTGAAAGACTAATTTATCATTAACATGTACATGGTTACAAGTAAGACATGAATATACTTGATATCCAACCATCAACAAAATTAGCTTCGTGAGCCAAATAACCTACAAGGCTTCTTTGTCAGTCCTATAGATAGAACATGTTTTGCATCTTCACATAATAATTTGAATCGTTATCTTTCACATAGATAGTATAGAGAGACTGAGACATCAGCAGCTTCTACATATACCTTGCAACATGTATGACACAAAAGATATAATGTACTATGAAAAATCAAACACACAAGCTCTCTTCACTGATATCTGAACTGGCAAGTGGAACAGCAAATTGATTACTCAGATTTGTATTTAGTAAATATTTCAAGAAAATTCTGCGCGCTTCAACTTGAGCAATTGCAAAGCAAAAGCAACTCACCGTTTCGTGCGGAGGAGTCTCTCCTTTGTACACAGCCAATATTTCCTTCTCTATCGGGCTCAGGCCAAACCTGTCGCGGACTTTTTCGTACAGCGTCGACGTGACGTCCTTGACTTGGGAGTAGCAAACGGCTGCTCAAAAATACATGCGTTAGTGCAGGCCGTTCAGTAAGATGTGTTCAATAAATTGAACACTATTTGACAAACACAAGATGAACGAGCAGAATTTAGGCTAGAGCAAAAACATTCAAGCAAAATTTGGAAGAATGCTTGCTACATGAAAAAAGCACTAAAGAGTTAATGAAAAAATTTGAATACGAATGGTCAAATTGAATCAATTTTCTGTGAGTGGTTATAACTACAATACATTAGTCGAGTAGTGAGAACTAATTATATCGCATTACAAAAGTCCAAATCCATTACCTACATTTGATGACTTAAAAATATAACATGGCATAAACTCTTCAAACAAAAGAGTATCAAATGCTACATCAAAATGATTAGAACCCATAAATACAAAACGGTGAAAAAAAAACGATAAACAATACAAAAGTTATTCAAAAAGCCACAGAGTGAATTCTTAAGCCTCCCCTCAAAAAATTAAAATGAGCAGAAAGGCGGCTAACTCCTGAGATAGGCCTTAATGAGGATAGAAAATAACGACTATACGACATATAATCTCACAACATTCCTTATTGTAGGAAACAATAGGTGCTTATTCTATAAAGGATGTGGATTAGAGAAGACATTTAGTTTCAAATCGCTGAACCTCAACCTTACCTGCAACAGCATCACAGTGCCATTATTGAAAAATATGAACTAGTGGTATTCATTGCATTTGCTGAAGATGTGAATAAAGGTTTCTCTTTCATTTCTCTGAAAGGCTGCTCACGTGACCCGTAGTTCAAAGATTCATAGCTTCTTCATTAAAATTAAATATATATTTTATTTACCAGGCTTTTCCTCCTTACGGGAGGGTTGCCGACAGCAAGCCAAAGGGAGAAGATAAGCAAATATTCAACCTTAGTCACTTGGAGGCAAGAGAGGCAGCACATGCCGCATCATGACTGCTCAGATCAAGAGCAGCCCAGCACAACCCTGGTAGCTGGTTTACCCCAGTCGCTTCATTGCGCGCAGCCCCCCCCACACACATACAAACACGTCAGGACAATCATATACCCCGTCACATGCGAACAGGCTTCCAGTGACCAGTGATACACTGCTTCCATTCACTTCTGTCCGCAGTCATCCCTCTCATCACACCCACAATCAGACCCCTTTCATGCAATGTTCGTTTCACCCCATCTATCCAATTCACCAGCGGCCTTCTTCGCGCTCTAATACCACTCACCTCCGACGTATAAATTTTTTTTACCAGCAGCTCAGCATTCTTTCTTTCAACATGCCCAAACCATTCAAGCACTCTTTCAATCACCCGCCTACCTACTCACCTTCTTGACAGCACCCGTCTGCTCCCTAACCAACTCATTTCTAATCCTATCACTTCTTGTTACTCCAAACACGCTCTTAAAACACTTCATCTTAAACACATCCAGCTTCTTCCTCTCAGCTGCTCTCAAACCCCAAGACTTTGTTCCATACAGCAAAACTGGCACGATTAAGCTTTCAAACAGTCCCCACTTAACACTCATACTCCTGCATTCAAAAACTTTCCTCATTGCACCCTAAGTCTTGCAGCCTTCACTTACTCGATGTCTCACTTCTACTTCTATATTATCATTCACAGCCACGTCCGACCCGAGGTACCTACAATGCTCTACCTCCTCTAACATTTCACCATTCATCCTCACATCCAATGTTCCAAACACCCCACCTCTTGAACATCTCATCACCTTGCTTTTATTTACATTCACTCTCTACTTCCACCTTTCGCACACTCTACCAAACTCTGTAACCAGTCTCCGCAGTTGATCCTCTGAATCAGCCACAAGCGATGTGTCATCTGCAAAAAACAGCTGACACACTTCCCAATTCGTACCATTTTGTCCCATCAACTGTGCACCTTTTTCCAACAATCTTGCATTCACTTCTCTCACTACACCATCCATAAACAAATTGAACAACCACAGCAACATCACACATCCCTGTCTCACTCCTTATGCGTGCCTTCATGCATTCGTGAGCCGAGCCACGTGAAAGCGCTCGTCGTGTATGAGCAATCGCATTTTGATTGAGCTGTTCCCGCCGATAGCATCGGGCCTCAGCAAGCTCCGTCCCCCAGTAAACCACTCGAAACGTTGCCGCCTTGCATATCCTACCTGACACAACGGAGCCCCAGCTAAAGGGCTCACATCCTGTCACAACTGGAAACAAGTCACTCACCTCATTCCCTACTCTCACACATGCTCTGTTATCAATGTAGAAACTCTTGATCGTGTTCAACAGTCTCCCACCCATTCCAAACAAGCCCATAACCTGCCATAATGCCTCAGGGTCCACCCTGTCATACATTTTCTCCAGATCCATAAATGCCCAATACACATCTTTTCTTTTCGCCAAGTATTTCTCATACACCTGTCTCACTGCAAACGTTTGATCCACACAACCTCTACCACTGTTAAAACCACATTGTTCTTCAGCTAGCACACCATCCGTCCTTACTCTCGCTCTTCCAATTAAAACCCTTCCATACAGCTTCCCAACGATACTCAGTAGACATCCCTCTGGAATTACTGCACTCATACCTGTCACCCTTCCCCTTATACAACGGAACTACACATGCGCTACTCCAATCAACAGGCACTTTAGCATCAAAACACACATTAAACAGACTTCCCAACAATTCTACAACAGCCTTTCCTCCTTTCTTTGTACATTCAACAGTGCAGCCATCTATATCTGAAGCCTTCCCATTTTTCATCAAATCCAACGCACCTTTACCTTCTTCACTTCTTATTCGACTACTATTCACTTCTCCAAATACAGGCATTCTAACATCACTTCCAACAGCTACCACTCTTGCAACTCTATCATTCTACATGTTCAAAAGTAACTCAGAATACTTTGTCCATCTCTTCTGCACACCAGATCACTCCACTAGCAGCCTACCATTTGCATCCTTTACTCTTGCCTCACTCTTCTTCACCTGTTCTTTCCTAATTCTCTTCACTTCCTGCAGCGTAAGAAAAAGCACAGTATTGTGAACACCAAACTGATTTTAAAACATCACACCTCTGTAACTTACCACACAGTCGCCCAACTTCAAATGGACCACCACAGTTGGAGCAAATCAGGAGTTTCTTGATAGGCAGGGCTCTCTGAATGGCGTGTTTACGAGTGAGTCGCCTCTCACGACTGCGTCTGGACTTGGGCACAGCCCACAGCAGCCCGTCTTCCAGTGCTGTGTTGGAGTGTCCAGACTGCATACCGGCAGGCCAGGAGACCTGAACTGGTGGCAAGCTCGGATCAACTGGCACCAAGCTCACAGCAAGGTCAGGGGGAGGATCTGCAAGTGAAGTGAAATATAAAGTTCTGCTTATAATTCACTGAGTCAAAGAGATTTTTTCATCATGCCAAATAAAGCATACACATCAAAATGAAGAATAAAATAGTCAAAAGCAAAAAATTTCAAGATCATAGAAAATATCGATAAGCATTCATCTTACCCAGTATTGTGAAATTGAAATTATGGGATGATTTTGTGAACATGAAATTACTCAACATGGTAGAGATATTTAGTGAATACTCATAAATAAATAATTATTAACCATAAAAACTTATGAACTATTCACTTTTTGTTTCAATTTTTAAGTTTATAAAGTCACACAAGAATAATTTGATGGTTAGACAACAATTGAAAACTATATGTTCCAGGAAAACATCATTAAAAATTTGTTATTTAATGTTTTGCTAGATATAATATGAAGCAACTATTTTCAAAGGACTAGTTGATTTTTAAATAACTGGTTGTGTACCTCAAGAAAAAAGAATACTCTTAACATTTGGAGATAAAAATTTAACAATACACATAATGGAAAGTAAATTTGCAGCACTTGAGCATAGGATTGGCTTGCATAAAAGGAAACTAAAATAATCAACTTTTTCATGTGATCCTTAAGCAGCAAAATAGAATGAAGCTCAAGACATGCACCTCACTACTACAGTACAGCCCAAGTGGACGTGATTACAACAACATCAACAACAGAAAAGCTAATTCATACTACTGTAGCCTACAACATAAAAAAGGATGAAATGGGATGTGATACAGGTAAATTAGTCATTTTTATCTATTATTTGGCGAGTAACAAATTTCAACAAGTAATTTTAATTTGTTATTCACAAAAAATGATTCAGTTATTTTGATCAGCTTAATTATAATAATTTTCAATTTTTTTTAAGAGTAAGTTTATACCAAGCCTGCTTGGTTGTGTACTTTGATTTGACATTAACAGAAGGAAAATATTTGATTGAATCACACACACTTAAAATAAGTTTTCTTCACCTTTCAACTGTAAAAGGAGAATAATTCAAGTATAGCAAATCTAGAGACAAGCAAAGAAAAAGATTTTTTATAGAAAATGCAATAAAAAAGTAGGATACTTGCATGAATGGGACGGTACACTAATAATCATACTTACATTGCTGTGACAACAGAATTCTAGCCAAATTATAGACATTTTGTTCGAAATACTTCAGTTTTTGTTCTATATTGATAAGAAGTGTTCTAGGTAACATATTTAATCTTTAGAACAAATCAGCAAAATTCTGTCAGGAAAAAAATTTCTTAGAAAAAATTATTGAAAGAAGTTTCAATATATATGTACATACTTTTCAATAGTCAGCTTAACAAAATATTTACACTATTAACCCCATTTGTGCTAACATCTGAAATCAGTATTGATCCTATATTTTTATGTATGTTTTGCACCAACTTAAAATGAAAATTATTACAAATCATCTTTTTCATAAAAATTAACAGCTGTAAACCTCAACTTTTAATGATGTTTTTTAAAAATGTATAGAGAAACCTCCCCACTGGCAAGTAGGAGGCGAATGGCTTTTTTCCTAACCCAAGTGAACTGAACGGCAAACTATACCAGCACTACATTAAACATTACCACAAAATTGCAACTAAGCTGCCACACAGCAGAAATGATATGCACCCTGTATATAGAAATGATGAAATGAGGACTTTTTAATACACCGATGAAATGTTTCTGTAGCATCTTTGGTGGTGAAATGCCCTATATGGTGATGATGATAAAAATAGGAAACCTCCCTATGTATATTTTAAAAATACCAAACTAACCTAAAGCCATTCAATAGCTCCGTTAGATAGCAAAAATTCAACACGAGTGCAATACATACTGGAAACCTCAAATAGTTGATTTTTTTCTCAATTTTTATACATGAAAGCTAATAAATTTGATTAAAATATATAAATAATTCAAAAATGTTAAGAAGTAACTAATCAATTTCAAAATTTTTGTTGCTTGTATCATAGTAATTAGATTGAAATAAACAATTTTCATTCCATGCACTTTCTGGGGGAAATGAGTATTTAAAAAGTTATAGCGGTAATGTAACGTAACCAAACTGAACCCAACTTAACCTAACAAAACCTAAAGTTACTTAACATAGCCTAACAATCATTCGAGCGAGTCGGAACAGAGATTCTATCGGAGTCTCCCCTCAAAAATATTTTTCCCGCTTGAAAGATTTGAATTGCGGTAAGTAACCTACTACTATAATTCGTTAAATACTCATCTCCCCTGGAAAGTGCATAGGAGAATAGTTGTTAATTTCAATCTAATAACCATGATACAAGCATCAAAAATTCAGAATTTGTAGCCTCTTCTCAACAAATACCAAATAATTTTCAAGGGCAAAATAAGTTGCCTCAAATTCACCTTCCAACATATCAAATTAGTCAAAAGAAATGGTGGATATTGTTTATCTAGGGTAAGTTCCATATTGTTGACAGTTCCTCATTATCGTACAAATGGAATTTAAATGGAAATAACACGGATAGTATTAGATAACTAGTGCAAGTGTGACCTTTGTTACACACGTCTGATATTGCTCAGTGCAAATAAACACTTAATATAACGATATGTGCTCTTGTGATTATATATGTATATAGCAGAATAAAAGTACCACTCAGCAAACTAGATTGAAAAAACTGAAATTAATTAACTGAGGCATCAAAATTGTAAAAACAAAAATGAATGCGCACTGCATTTAAAGCATGGGAGGCCTCATCTTTGTTGACTAAGGTTTTGACACCATATTTGACTGCTTTTGCACAGTAACCATAACCATATTTTTGTGCAATAACTTTTTTCTTTTTGCAAAATTCGCAAACTTTTATAGATGCAAGTATGTTTAAAATTCAATTTTACATATCCGTTTGCATTTGCATTTACCTAGTTGCAATAGAACCGCCTGTGGACCACCATGACAAATTTGGTCAAGTTCAGGATGGGAGGTTCCCTCATAAGCAGCCTCAACTAAATATGATGTCTCCCATACAACGTTTCAAGATGGTCTCTAGGTGTTATACTCCTGTTAAGGACCAACAAGGCACCTAGCTTAGTTTTAAAGAGCATGGAGATGTTCAGGCATGATGGCATATAAGAGCATGGAGAGGTCAGAAAATGAGGGCACATGAAAAAGGAGAGATAAAATAACAAGATGAGAAAGCTCAAATTTAAACGCACTTTTTGTTATAAAAAGGATGCCTTATTCCAATCAATCCTGATACATATAATCTTGTATTTGGTTTTCCAAATGCCTAATAACTAACACCATGATCCCGTGATGGTTTCCCCACTCTACCCAGACACCTGGGTAGAGTGGAGTATTGTGCTTGAGTTTTCCCTTACACCCAACAGAAAATTTGCCGCGCAGCCCCGAGATGAAAACCCTCGACTTCTTCATGGAAGGGCGCGTTCTAAACCACTCGGCTATGGTGAGCAATGAAGGAAGCAAAGAAGAATTAAGCTGTTCTATATTCTTATACCTAGTATTGTCTTGGGAAGCCTTCAATAGGATTGCATCTGTTTTAATGGTTAAATTTTAACTTTCTCCTCATTTTGGAACACTTACAGTTATGAAAGTTCAAGTCATAAAGTCTTTAATTATCAGAAATCTAGTAACCAAAGAAATGAATATCACAGGTATTTTTTTCTAGTAACTCATTGTTTTTTTTGATATGCAAGGCTTGTATTCACTGCCATACTTTCTAATTTATTATTTTTGATAAATAAACAAGTAACTCAATTTTTCTTTCAATCTCAAACATTATTAAAATCTTTGTGTATGATAATTTTGCATCTTTTAAACGCACAAATGTGTTGCAGCTGTTTATAATCTATATGAAATGGTGTTACTGAGTATCAAAACCTGTACAAAGATTTGAAACTTGTACAAAATTAAGAAATTTGAAAAAATTTCAATGTCATTTTTCAATCATTGTCATGTCAACATGAATTGTACTGCAGGTTTAGGCATGAAAGAAAAAAGGGGAATGTGTAGCGATTGGTAATAATAAAATTTTAAATTTTGGGTCCCTAAACATAGTTAATGAGATGTAAATAAGCAATTTTCTTCTATGCACTTTCCGTCACAAATGAGTATTTAACGAGTTATAGCGGTAAATTACGGACCCTAACTCTAGTGTTTGAAGCGGAAAGAAATTCATCAAGGGCGTTGTACGGCAACACTACAATGGACTCTCCCCATTGATGCGCTCGAGTGATCAAGCGTATTCCCATCAGTTACGTTGAAGCTGCGGTAATGACTATGTGAGTTTTGTGTCAGTCGGATTTATTTGGAGCAATCGCGAAATTCATAGGAAAAAATGATGGTGCAGTTGCATTCTTGAAAGATCACTGTGTTTTACATAATATAAGATACTTTAATGACATGATTATTAGACCATTACCGGAAGAGTTAATTTAGGGTCTTCCCCTAATGTTATTGAGTTCATTTGGGATCTTCCCCTTTTTTTCGCGCGCTTGCAACGATACAATTGCAATAAGTACCATACCACTATAGCTCGTAAAATAGTCATTTGCGACGGAAAGTGCATAGCAGAAAACTCGTTTATTTTGATCTAATTAACTATGTTTCTGCACCTAAATTAAAAATTCGATTATTACCAAACGCTACACATTTACCAACGATAAACTTCAACATAGTGACAGCACTGCATTGTCTTCATTTTGGTTATAAAGTGCTCTGTTTGTGAATGGGAGTTAGCATTGTTGCTCCCCTCAAATCTGTATGTTGATACAAAACTTATCCTACTTATAATTTTCAAAATTATTAGAAAACATGCAAGCTTAATTTTTCTTGGCAAGCCTTAGTTGACAATTATCTAGAAAAATTAGACACTCACAACTTCAAAAGCAATATAACATGCTACTTTAGATACCTTACATTTTTGCTGAATAATGTCACTATTTTACCATCTAAAGTGAGTACATAATATTCAGAGAAGTATACTAATCGTAAATAAGCCACAAAAACTACTTGTTTAAATTATCTTGAAAAGTAAATACTTGGAACTTTTCAGTACTTGGTACTTTTTATTGAATGACCAGATGCAATAGTTCACCAAATGATGTAGTGTCCATTCAAAGATAGTTCTTAAAATCTTCTAGCTCATTTGCACGTATTTCCTTGAGCAATGCGTCGATTGCGAATATTTTGACACGTTCCCTGAGCTAGTTTTTGGCCCATATCTTGTGTTTACGCAAGAATTTACTGAGAGATGAAAGTGCCAGGGCTAGCGGTACAATGGTAATTTCTGCGTTAACCATCACGTAAGGCGTCCGCAAAGCAAATGGCTGGTTGTCATCAATTCTATTGATGAAAAGATTGACGCCGCTTGTGGGCAGCAAAATAATTCATCAACACACGAGTCAATGATATTGACAATTGAATTGATCGTCTATGGGCCGCTTTACGCCTTAGAAATCCTGGCAAAAATCTCGAATTTTTCTATTATTCCGGCACCCAAACAAACTTGAACTTGAAGATGAGGGCCAACAGTGTTTGGGCCTTTGTAACGGCCTACAATTCCCTCCAGTCTCCACAATACTCACAATATACACACAAAGAATTCAGCGCCTGTGTACCAGACTTGTCTACTAAACTACTCAGGATCCACTAATCCTTGTCACAAACTC
>JACJUY010004698.1:46805-68358 GCA_014220935.1 Platorchestia sp. MABIK
TCTGGTGTGTACGTCATGATGTGCAAGAGTGCAGTCCGGTGTGTACGTCATGATGTTGTACAAGAGTGCAGTCTGGTGTGTACGTCATGATGTGCAAGAGTGCAGTCTGGTGTGTACGTCATGATGTTGTACAAGAGTGCAGTCCGGTGTGTACGTCATGATGTTGTGCAAGAGTGCTGTCTGGTGTGTACGTCATGATGTTGTGCAAGAGTGCAGTCTGGTGTGTACGTCATGATGTTGTGCAAGAGTGCAATCCGGTGTACACACTACAATGAGGCAGCAAGACGGCAGCACAGAGAGAATAAAGTGCAAATCTCATTTACGGCATTTCACTTGTAAACTAGCAGACCTCGCAAATTTGATGATGATACTCTCTTGCGCGTAAGGGTTACAGTACATTGATTAAAATTATTTGCTTTTTAAATTTGCGACATACTTCCAGAGAAGGGACTTTTCCCAAAGTGTTTCCTTTTTCACGAATAGAGAGAAAAAACTTCAGGGTAAAAGTTTTCTTGTCTATTTCGAGGTTTCTGAGAACAACATACTTCAAAAATCGTTCACGACTTCGAACCTTTTAATTTTTTTTCTCTGTCATTCTTCCAGGTACACACCAGATCAGGTAGTTTTAATGTTAGGGGTATGTTAAAAGTCGAAGGTTCCATGATTGTGCCGGCATAAAAGAAGTGAAAAAAGAGCTTATTTTCTACCACCGAGCTTTGTTTGATGAATTGTTTAATTGGCCAGGAAGATTTAATTCTACATCCATGAGAGCTATCGCCGTGAAAACAAAGATAAAATCACAGGATAATCCTTGTTTATTTCTGGACAAGAGCGTGGGTTAAATTCAAAGCCTCGTTTAATGAAGCTTCGCACACACACTCCTCAACTCTTCAGCACCACAACAGAGATCATTAGAGCTTCATTACCAGTTCAATGGGCAATTTTCAAGCTTTTCACAGGCCTTAAACCCCGGATTTCTCTTTTCTAAAGTGATTTTCCGAGCAGAATGGTTGAATGAGCGTACTGTGCTTGGCCTACTAAAACTATCTGACAACTTCGTTTACGCTCATTTGAACACATAATTTAAGCAGGATTATAAATTTCAATCAGGGGTAATTGTTAATTAAAAGACTAAGGGGAGAATTCCAGTCTGATAGAATAATAACCTGGAACGATAAATTAGCTACCTGATGAGTCATTTTACGCGCACTTTCATGAGAGAATACGAGTCGTCAAAGAGTAACCTCACCAGGTAATTCTTTCGGCGCAAAAGATCGAGTATGTAAGTACAGGATTAGGAGTTTACAAAAGAAAGTACCTTACAGCACAACTAGTGTACTCACATCGTTAACAATGACGAGTCTCATGGGATATGAAATATAAATCATTTTATCAACTTCATCAGTGTGCAGGGCATTCGAGAGTTTTCTGCACAATTTTCTATAGTAGCCTTAAAATCCCAAAAGAACTACTTCTCCAAGAACAAGGAAATTCCAAGCATTCTTTGTTTTCGAGTAACAAAAACGAAGGCTTCTTGGAAAATTATTTATTCTCAAATTATCATAGATAAAAAAATTATGGGAACATTTGTTCAATTTGATAGCCGTTTGATCCAATAACAGTTTCAAAATAACTCCGAAATGGACCATGTGAGAAGGAAAGCTGACGCTACCGAGCTCATCGTGGATGATCCAAATAGTTTTACCACGTTTGGGAATCGCTTGTGAGTAAGGACCAGACCTGCACTAACTGGCGGGCGGACATTTTGATCACTTATTGAAATTCCAATTGTAAAAAAAGCTTCCGGTGATCAAATGAGTTTCCATCACCCACGGTGGACACTTCGTCCGTCAAAGGTAAAAAGATTCGACTCGACGTAGAGTCTCAATAACTCTAAAATATTGAATGATTGGATTCTTTTTAATTAATTGGAAATGGGTCCCCTTGTTTTTTAAATTTATTGACGAAGTTAAACTCTTAGTTTTCGAATACTCTACTTAATAGTTTTCATTACTCTCTGATTACTTGAAGTATTGAAAGTATGTAATGAACGTATCAGTGACTCAGGCTTCACCCCCTCTCTAATTTTACCTGTTTTGATTTGTCTCGTGCTGGCACTTGGCTGAAAACATGCATTTCAGTAACAACGGAAATTAAAATTCATGTACAGAAGTTTGACGCTATTTTGCAGCTCTTAGGTATTCCCTTTAAACATTGTGACGTTAGTAAAACAATCCAAAAATTTTTGTCCATCAGATAATTTTTGTTTATCGTCACTGTTGATTTGCAATGCTAGTAAGGGGGATGAAGAGACCAAACAAGCAAGCAAACAGGCAAGATAAAAAACAAAACAAAGTAGACAATGAAGCAAAGCACACAATTGTATATCAGTATTGGTAGGTGTTAATGATAAATAACAAAAAATTCATAATTGAATTGAAAAATGAAAAATCCATCACCTTCTGATTAGAAACTAAGATAGTTAAATCTTTAGTGCCAATTCCGTAGACTATTGTTCATTTTTTGCATTTGTGTTTGAAATTGATTTGGAAACTCATCATTCATTCAAACCCATGTTCTCATCCTGCAAGGGCAGAAAAAGCATCATATAAAAATATGCAGAAAAACTGTATCTGTATTCAATGTTGAAAGGTAGACTACATTGAGCACATGTGCTATGAATATTTCTAAAGGTATTTTATAATCAGGTTTTCATTAATTCAAAATGCATCTACATTTTTTAGCTCTTCGTATAGTAGCTTTAAAACAATGTGAACCAGACTCCAACCCAGTGGAAAAACTTGAATGAAAAACGCTATTCTACCTCACACGCTACTCTATTTGAGGTTCTTTGTCGAAAGGCATTGTTACCTGAGCCTAAGGACTTAGCGTTCACTGCTTTTGACGGAAAATAATAAAAAATAATTTACTTCTCAACTTAGAAAACAAAATTCACATTCTAAACTAAAAATAAGCAAAAAATTTTTCAGTAAGAGCGTCTGTAAAAGAATTACAGAGAAAACTGCTGCGTAATTGTAGGCAGTACTGCGTAACAGATGTAGTAATTATAGCTTAACAATAATTGCAGTAAATTGCGTAACAATGAAGCAAATGCTCCACAACAATTGCAATGAGCGCCAAGTAAAAATTTTTGTAATTTATGAAAAGTTGTTGCAGGAAAACTACGTAACAACTGAATAAGCTCTGCGTAACAATCGTGGTAAGAACATGCGTTATAATTGACGCAATAACAAAGTAATAACTGTAGTAAGTGCATGCAAAACCATTGTAGTAGGAACTAAGGGATAATTGTAATAAGTACCTCGTAACAATTCTAGTAATCCCTGTGCTACACCTGGAGGAAGCACTGCATAACTACTATAGTAAGTACTAAGTAACACTTGCAGTAAGTGTCGCGTAAAAATTATGTTTAGTACTCAGCAGCATTTGCCGTAATTACTGAGAAACAGATGCAGTAAGCACCGCGTAACAAATGCCAAATTAACGACTGCACAACAATTATAGGAAGTATTTTCTCTGGATAGTTACAAGGACGCAGCTATGCTGAAGAAGGCTTGCTGAAGGAAGAAACTTTTTAAATCTTTTGTCGGATGAGAACGGAAGCATTGAAATTTCTTTTCAGTGTGTGCATGTTCTTCGATGAAATGCTCTGTGGAATTGTTGGAATGAAAGTCATTGATACGTAGGCTGCAAATTCTTATGTTGTTTATATAAGTTGAGAATTAGAATTGTCAGTCATAACAAGTGTTTGAGGTTTCTTTCCTACTAAAACCTTCGAGAAGTGCAAGTTCCACACTAAGGTTTCTACTGCTGGAATTAACATTCAACATTAGAGAATTGCATGACATTTTCGTTACCAACACAGACTCAAATATTTGCTTCATTCCCTTTCACACGTTAATGCTGATATCCAAACACTGAAATCTGGTATGACATCGTAATTTCATAAGATACCCTCTTTTATTCTCCCTTCAAGGATATTTTGAAGTCACCATGTCATTTCCAGAACAGGCTCCACAAAATTTTCAAGAGTATGAACTCTTTCAAGAGTATCAACTCGAGACATTTAAGAGATGCATTTTTCAGTCAAAGCTCTTCATTCTGAAGGCACACGAGCATTTTTCACGGTGCTGTTCCATCATCGCCTCCAGCTGTTGCGGACAATTCCCGACCGGGACGTGTATACGCGCCCCACCGGATCATCTTTCATCCAAGCTCGTCTCTTTTGTCTTGCGCCGCGGCAGGGAACCCTGGAAACTCCAGCGATTTGCAGCCGCACTTCGACGAGAAATATGATCCCAAAGAAAATAGAGGGTAATACGTGACCACAGACGGCGAGCAGCAGGAAGTCGATCGAATGTTTCTTTTTTACAAGTACTGGAGATTTGCGTCAAAGGTTGAGGAATTATGTACGATTTTAGCATTGAAAACTATAGGTATAATCTAGCACAGACAACGGATGGTTTTTGTTAGAATTGCATTGTGTTTAAGCAAATTGGAATGCCATAAGTTAAAATCGAATAATTATTATGTCGCAGAAAGGAATATTCATTATGGATGGCAAATCGATAAAAATTAAAAAGGACTTTTTCTCTCTCGTGATTATCATATCCACAAAAATATTCCCATGAAAATTCTTTGGGCTGCTTGCGCAGTCGAGTGTTATAATATACTCGTGCATTACAATATTCTAATACTGGTTTAATTCTTATACTGATATAACTATTGTACATTGCAGAATGGTAATAGAAGAAATGAGGAATATAGTACAGCGACAAAGTATGTGCAAGAGAAGAGTCGATTCCTACTCGCGCTACGCAGTAGTAGAAGTGCTTGTTTGCGACGTTTTGCGCCATGTCGACGCATCAGAAGCCTGAATACTAAAGAGCTCCTCTTTTATATCTTGTGCACTTCTCTTTTAGAACGCTTAGCTGATGTAACTCTGGAAAACGTAATGGTGTATCATAATCTTGAATCGGAAAACGTAATGGTGAATCATAATCTTAAATCGGAAAAACGTAATGGTGTATCATAATCTTGAATCGGAAAAACGTAATGGTGTATCATAATCTTGAATCGGAAAAACGTAATGGTGTATCATAATCTTGAATCGGAAAACGTAATGGTGTATCATAATCTTGAATCGGAAAAACGTAATGGTGTCATAATATTGAATCGGAAAAACGTAATGGTGTCATAATATTGAATCGGAAAAACGTAATGGTGTTTCATAATATTGAATCGGAAAAACGTAATGGTGTATCATAATCTTGAATCGGAAAAACGTAATGGTGTTTAATAATCTTGAAGCGGAAAAACGTAATGGTGTATCATAATCTTGAATCGGAAAAACGTAATGGTGTATCATAATCTTGAATCGGAAAAACGTAATGGTGTATCATAATCTTGAATCGGAAAAACGTAATGGTGTATCATAATCTTGAATCGGAAAAACGTAAGGGTGTTTCATAATCTTGAATCGGAAAAACGTAATGGTGTCATAATATTGAATTGGAAAAACGTAATGGTGTTTCATAATATTGAATCGGAAAAACGTAATGGTGTATCATAATCTTGAATCGGAAAAACGTAATGGTGTTTCATAATCTTGAATCGGAAAAACGTCATGGTGTATCATAATCTTGAATCGGAAAAACGTAATGGTGTATCATAATCTTGAATCGGAAAAACGTAAGGGTGTTTCATAATATTGAATCGGAAAAACGTAATGGTGTATCATAATCTTGAATCGGAAAAACGTAATGGTGTTTCATAATCTTGAATCGGAAAAACGTAATGGTGTCATAATATTGAATCGGGAAAACGTAATGGTGTATCATATCCTGAATTGGGAAAGAGTAATGTTGTGTCATAATCCAGAATTGTGAAAATGTAATGGTGGGCCATAATCCTGTATCTGAAGGCCATATGAATCAATTCCTCAAGATATTTTCCCTCTTTGGCCTGGCTTCTAATTTTTTTCCTAAGGTGAATTCATGAATTTTTTTTCACATTGCACTCATCAACATGAAGTAAGAGTTCAACTTCAGTGGAAATTGAACAGTGACAAACTCATGACGCTTGGTGATAAGTGAAATAATTTGTATTCACGAGCGCAAAACGGCTTCGGCCCCATGTTTCCTTAGAAAAGCAAGGGATATATGTGTTTAAATGGCTCTCAAATAATTCATTTTCAAAAGAGCAATAGGATAAAGAACCCAGTTTTCATTTTGATCTTCTTAATGCACTGAAGGAAGGACAGAATCGCACGTAATAGCGTATGCAAAGACCACTAAAACGTCCATATTCCCCATTTAGCTGGCAATTCAGCATCTCCATTCCCGAAAGTCGCCTAAGTTTTCGCTCCTTATTTCCATGGAGCGATTCGTTTAAAGCCCTCACGTTCGCTCAGTAGTCAGAAAGAATAATGGAAAAAGTTTCGGGAAATATTTCCGTTAATTTCCCAAATTAGGCTCGCTAGTCCAATTACCTCTGGGGTAATTTTTTTGCACTCTGTTTTTTTCACTCAAATATCTCCGAGGTTTGCGGAGTTCAGAGAGCGATGATTCGAGGAGTTTTTGCATTTTAGGAGAGCACCATCACATTTAGGGAGGCATTTTTAGATTTTAAGATATTAAGGCTTTGACCAAAATTTGTTTACTACGTTGAAGCATCGATGAATAAATTATTTCATTACAACGCGTAACGCGTATCGTATTTTTTCAATAGAAAAGCAGAGGAAATGATTTTTGCATGGCATGGCTACTAAGGCTGACATGGCGCTTCGTGACTGAGAGTAGAATTTGCTCATGTTAAAGGTGATTTTAAAAAGCATTTAAGAATGAATTTATTTAGTGAATTACAATCCTCAAGTAACAGTAAAAATAATGTTAATGCAATAAAAATTAAAATTAAATGCAATGCAACAAGAAGAACCCAAGTTTTTTTCGTGGTACTATAGAGTATGGGTCTCATTCAGTAAAATTATAATACAGTGCTAATAACATGCATTTCTTATCGATGTATTTTATGTAAAAAATCAGTTTGTAATCCATGTAGCGTGATCTGCAAGTGAGTTGTACTTTAATATTAAAAAGTAGAACTTGATTGAAGATACAGTACAATTCTCCATAATCTATTACAAACAGTCTTAAAGGCACAGTCTCACTGCCTGACCAACTCATATTCAATTTGTTCGAGAAAAATAATCAAAAAACCATGGACAGCCATAATTCACTAATCATTGATATTTTTCCTCATAATTACTACGAAACTCACCCCATCGTGTTGAAGAAGAAGTACGGGACACAGAGTACGCCAAACAGTTCGTACTGTGGGGCGTTTATTTTTTCATTTTTTCAATTGAACGCTTTGTTATATGCAATCCTTGGCTTAGTTCATTTGATAAGTGCGAGAACCTATATTGGACGATCAAGAGCTTTAAATTTCCTCTGAATTGTCCAATGTTAGATCTCAAAATTGAACATTTTGCTCGAGCTTTTGAGTCTCTCGTTTCTGAGGCTCATCTCATAAAGTTCAATTTATTTCTGGCCTCATTTTCTGGTTTATGAGATCCGTTCAATTCGCAGCAACATCGCTGTGTTCGTTACACAGTATATTACATGCATTGTGTAGCTGGAATTTTTCAGGAATTACAGGTATGAAGGAGATGCTATTTTGGCCTCGCAGACTTTCCTAAGTTCATATTTCGGGCTTTAATGAAATTCCGAGTTTCAGAATTAAGGTCGTTTCGTTTCAGTGCAAAAACCTATGATAGTTTCATCCAGCAGAAGCCCAACTTCATAATTTTAAGACCATGTTTTTGTTTTTTTGAAACACTTTTGAAATTTCCATCTAAGCGTTCAATTTGCGATTTCTTGTAGGTGGGCAATTGCGGTCTGGATACTTGAAACTGCTATTTCTTTTAATTTTGTCGAATTTTCTAAGCCAAGTCACAGGTGACATTTTTTAAATATCACTAGGGTTTAACTTTATTCCAGCGAACTAGATAGAATAAATTTTTCGGCTTGCACTGGCGCCGTATAGTGTTTGTTCTTTCGTGTACTTCAGATAGTTGAGTAGGAGAGAGACGAATGTTTTCCCATCTAGGCATTTTTCCCATCGTATTCTTATGTATGTATAGGGTGGTGCATAAGTAACGCACACTTTTAAAAAATTAATAATAAATAAACTATGAAAGGTATAACGATAGGGTTAATTGCAAACGATAGAGAAACTCTTAAAGTTTATTTACATGTCGTATCCTGTCTACAGATACCCAGTGTATATTGCGGTAATAAATAAGGGTGCGTTACTTATGCGCCACCCTGTAAATAGTGTCCACCTTTCTGTTATATGGGATATTACTCAGGTATGTTGTTTACGTTCTTAGTAAAAGGGAAATTTAAAAATCCTAATGAATGGGAGAAGGAGGAATGACTGTGGGGAACAAATTTAGGGTTCTGAGATGAAGTGAAAAATATAGGGAAAAGTGTTCACGAAATCCTGTTTGCAGAGGCCATTAATTTATCACAGTGTGTAATTTATTATCTTAATCAAAACTTGCGGCTTTACTTGTCTGAAATTTGTGTAATACTTTTCCTCTGAACTTTATCTTGAATCCTGAAATGAATTTAAAATCATCTTCACGGCTGCTAAATGATATAAGTAACTCTATTCTGTTTTGCTTTGTAACCATTCCGCAGTGCGAGAGCCTGATTTTTCATAACAAATTCAAAAGAATATTATGCAAAAAAAAGATTCCAAGTTCGATATATTGTGAGTGGTGTGCCTCTAAATCAATGGTAGAGGGTCTCAAAATAAGATAGAAGTGTATCTTATCTACAATGGCATAACTATGATGATGGGATATAAATGGAAATTTGCAGTCGTAGATCAAAATGGATCTACGATGGATCTAAAACTCACGGGAGCCACAGTCAGATTGTTAATGCAAGCAAATAGTATTTTAGTGAGATTTTTATTAGCTCATTTATTTTGTTCATTCTGGAGTTCCAGCAGTGTTGATCTTTCAGGGTTGAAGAAGCATCAGTGATTATCGGATACGATTTTTAATAATTCGTAGTTAATATGTAGACAGGTAGATTATTAGACTTAACCCACCTTTACAAGTACGGGCGTGTGAGCTTCTTTTCTAAAGAAAGGCGTTGTGACATTTTCGAGTCATGTTTGGAGCGACTTTCTAGACCTTGAGACTCAATTTATCGTAATCAAGTAAATCTTTATGAGTTATCTAGGTCTAAGTAGTTCAGGAATACCCATTTTGGTAATATTCCCTTACACACAATTATCACGAGATCACAGTTACAAGGACGAGGAAAACGCAAATCCTAATGATTCGCTTGCTCTTCGTTATAAAGCTTCTACATGCTGAAGAACCAAGAATTTACAACAAATCAGAATTCATCACCATAACTCTCTTCTGACGTAATGACGCCATTTCTCGTCACTTCAGTCGTCCATAGGGAGCAGGAATCGCAGCTCTCTCGCAGTCGAATCGAACGACATATTTGTCTGCACCACTCCAATCTAACTCAGTCATTTGATCTCAACGTGACGTTTGTTATTTCAATAGAAAAACTACGGATCGTCTCTACGCTGGGGCTGTAAACTCGTAACTTTGAAGAGGCAATGCACTCAAGCTGTTAATCTCGCAATGTGGTGCATAAACTTTTATTGCTCGAGGCTTTGCACTTCTTCTGAGGGGACAGTCATCACGGCAAAGTTGAAGGCACATGACAGGTTTCACGAGGCGTTTTCTCTCATTTTAGTGACAGCTTCCTGCAGTAAAAATTTAAGCGCACGATCTCCGTGTGGCCATCGAAGCTAGACATTTTATAAACGAAGCCTAGGAGTCGAACACTGTAGGAGCTGTTATTTTGACTACAATCTTGGTAGATTTTGAAATAAAATCATCTATTATTCGTGAACAAATCAGCTAAAACTGATCACTAACTTTAATTCATCGCAATTCATTATGCTCATTGTTTTTGATTTAATCAAAGGTGAATGGTTCATCTTTTTGGATAATTTTTTATACTTTATTTTTTCGAACCTTGAAGAGAAATATCGTTTGAAGGACACATGAATAAAACTTTGAATAAGTAACTCAAATGGAATTTCATGTCGTCTGTTTCCAATTTTGATGTGAAAATTGATTTTCGGGAGAGCCAACGCAGAAAACTAAAGTGAGAATTTTTTCATATGTCTCACATTTCTTTTCGAGAAATAATGAAGCTTCGATGTTTTATTTTCGAGTGTTTGTAGTTGTGTTATTTAGCTCCATAACGTGCAGCGTTGGTGAGTCTTCTAATTCTCAGTTCTGTACAAACAGTCATTAATTTTTCCCAAGAGTAATGCAATGATGAGTAATCCTAATTTTCGCAGCCAGAGTTCGTACAGGCAAGTTCGTGCTGCTTTTAAAAGCGATGTGTGAGCTCATGGTTATTTTTTATGATCGGTATTTATAAGCTTTTAAACATGGAGTACACTAAACAAAGGAATACTTCTCACGTTTTTCCCTAATTCTTTATGCAATCATTGACATGGAAAATATAATATCTATAATGGTTTCAGAACCGTTAATGTTCAGAATAATTGAAAAATCACTGTTAAAACTAATTTGATGTATCAGCTTTATTGGATACGAACTGTTTTTTTTTTACTTTCTTTCAATGATTTTACTTTAATGTTGTCTTGTGTCGCAATCGAACGTACGTTTCTTTCACCCACGAGTTTGTCCTGGATCATCAGTACCACATTTCTAGGTTGCACTAATGACGGTTTTCAACTTAGATCTCCATTCGATTTCATTCATTCCCATTGGAGTGAAGCTTAACCTCACAATCGAGACAAACATGGTTTGTGCAATCATGAATAAAACGCATTGAAATAACAAGAATTAAAGTCCGAGAGTAAAACTTCTACTGAATAAAATAACTGAGGGATTTGTAATATTCAAAGTACCTCTGCGGCCAATAATCCACGCAGAAGAGAGTGGCTGTGGAGTTCCATAATGGTCTATTATTTTGCTCGTAAACGCATCGTTTGCGGAACTTTTACTTAGCAGGCATCAGGTAAAGTGGCTCGTGAGTCCAAAGATTGCATGCTGTTCCAGTAACCGGGACCAAAATGTTGCTTCTTTTATTTCTCTTCTTGTGCAATTGGAGGGTGGATGAATTATCGAACGCGAAGTTGGGAGCTCAACTCGTCGGATAAATTAGAAGAGCGCAGCGATTAAAATGCAATATTTACCACGTTTGTCTCAGGAAACTGTCGCAGTGGCATTTCTTTCGCAGTGGAGATCATTTTGGTTGCTGTTGGAGTTTTAAACATTGATTCTTCGTGTGATGTGACCACAACTGTAGAACACAAGAGTCGGTCTGCTGTTCAGGTTTTAATTTTTGTTATTGCTTACATACTCCATTTAAACTAAATTTGAGTGAAGTAAAATTCACAGAATCATTTTGACAAGATATTTTATACTTTTGGAGTCTAGTTAGCTTCCGTTTTTCGGTTCACGAGCTAACTTTAACTGCATGTACGAAGGCATCATAACATAACTTTTTTTCGTAATTTTCAGTTCAGTTTTCATAGTGAGTGAGTGTCACGAGACAACTCTAGTTCCTCGATAACATATATTAACAAGGAAGACTAAAGGCTCGGGTTTGAGGAATTGGCAGCGCCTCCACGACATGTAATACACACGAGAATACAAGCTATAAATATACAAGAAAACATGGAAAACAAATTAATGGTTACAAATCACAAGAACACAAAATAATTGAGGCACTCACCGAGTTGCAGACGCCCAACTTACGCCAGCGATTTTCAGTTGCCGTTCTTCTGATGTGAAATCCATTTTTCAGCATTCAGGCTCAATGCGCAAATTTTCATCACGAAATTACTTGAAGCACTCTGCCGTCCGCTCTCACGCAGAGAAGTGCGACCTCCCCGTTCGCTTAGACGATTTTAAGATTGTTGCTACCACATCTAATCAAATAGATCTCCTTATTCTAGAATAGCTTTTTATCATGACAGACAAGCCAGTTTTAAACAACACGCAATCCTCCTATCCATTACAAATAACTTCTTAGTTTTCAAATATTTTTCAAATGGACTTATGTTATTAGACAATTGTTCAGATGCTGAAGATGACATTAGAGGTCGAAACGTTCAGTTTTTTAATTCTCTTGTTTGATTAAAATATAATGGTGAATTTGAGAGTTACTGTCCTTTCTTTTTTATTTACTTTGAAACTATATTAGAAACAAAACATCCTAATACATATTGTATAATATTACTGTCCAATTCAAATCTTGACCAGAGGCTGATACTACTTTGATTGACAGTTGACACGTCCAAATTCCACCCTCACAAAAAATATCCTTATGACATGTCTTCTTGTATATTTATAGCTTGTATTCTGGTGTGCATTACATGCCGTGGAGGTGTTGCTAATTTCTCAAACCCGAGCCTTTCGTCTTCCTTGTTAATGCAAATTTTAGAGGGACTAGAGTTGTCTTGTGACCTGAAGAAAATGATAAGGGAATTCAAATTAGTCTATTCATCTTACGTTACACTCATATTCTCACCCACGAAGGTTTTAAAGTTGGATTAATCTCCGAGTAAATGAGCCGCAGGAGCATGACGAAAATTCATTAAAATTTAGCCTTTCTGGAGACGGGGGCTTAGCTTGAATGAATAGCAACATAACTGCAAAGCGAATTAGTAATTTCATGTGAAGGTTACATTATCCAAGAGCTATCATTATGCTTATTATAAGACCCCAGGGGATATTTAGGATTGCTTATTGGGACAGAGCAGATAGTCGCGGCGAGGACGATGAGACAGTCTTGGTATCTTATGATTCGCTAATGAGAAGCGCCCGTGCCTCTCTGACTGCTTTACGCCTCCTCCTCGCCGCGAACAAGAAATAAAACAGACACCAAACTTTTTACGGTGATATTCCGCAGGATTTTTGTCCAGCGGAAATTGGCCAGCGCGAGAGAAACGACGAGCTTATGAGGCTGAAGCGAGACCAAGAAATGCGTTGCAGTTGAGTTCTAGGATTCAAGAAAACTCGGAATTAAATTGAAAGTGAACTATATTCTGGGCAGTATTGTCTACATGATGTGAGATGCAGTGCGTTTGTGAATTTTTAGTGACCTAATGATTCTGTGATGTCTTAAGTTCCAAAATCGTCCCATTAAGCTTGAAAAATGATTCAGGTGGTTTGAAAACAAAGTACTTGTAGTGGGCCGTATTCTCAAGTCTGACGAAGTAGATTAAGCGAGTAGTAAAATCCAAGTTCAAGCTCACGGTAGCATTCCCTTGCATCTTATCCTCTCGTGCCACGTCGGAACGCCCTTCAGAGGTGTGTGTGTGATGCTTTAAACTTAAACGTGTGTAGGTCACGATATAGGTAAATGTCATGTCATTTATGCTTATTTTGTGACAGTAGTCTTATTGGTGTTTTTTTTTTTCTGTTTGTTGTAGGTTACGTGAGGGGGCTGTTGCCGACGCTCTCTCTCCCTCTCTCTAGTACCTTTATAATCATGATAGGATTACTCTGACAGTGTCACGTCTATTTCCTTTGATAGGGTTGAAAGTCTAATAAATTAGTTGTTGGTTACCTTTCTTTTGGCCTTGGGAGATTAGTGGGGTGAAGGCGGCTTAAAACAAGATCAGATCTTGTTACAGTACTAAAAAAGCTCGTATCCTAACGCTGATCTTAAATGTTAATAAAATAACCAGTTTCCTTCCCAGGATAGTTTTTCTTTTTATAAAGCGGCCGAGTAACACCCGTTTTTGAACCTGACGATAAAACCTGTGTTGAAAATAATAGATTTGTCTCTGTACTAACAATTTTTGACAAATTTTCCGAGATAATTGAATGCAAAAAGTGGGCTCTTACTCTTAAGAGAAATAATTACCTGTGCTAAATAATACGGTTTTCGTTCTAAAAATGGAAAAAAACAAAAACTGTCTTGAATTAGTCACAAAATTTTTACACGAATGTTGACAAAAAAAGAGTTCGTTTTCTTCATATTTCTCGACTTTCGAAACGCATTCGATTGCAGAGACAATGGTAAACCTCTCTCGAGACCACACCGTTACAGGATCAGAGTAGTTGTGCTTGATTGGTTCAAACCAATCCTATCAAATCGAAGGCAATGTGTTGCCATTGATGATATTCAATCTGGAAGTTAACCATGGAATACCATTAGGATCTATCCTACGACCTCCTCTAGTCAAATTTCTTTTTTCGTATTCATACTTTTAACCGACGACAGCACGACTTCTTCGGCCATTCTCGAAGAAAACCCCATCATAGTTCCAAATAGAATAAAAATGAACTGCGAAAAGTTTTGTCCAGACTCAAAGCGATTCAAAAATGCATCAATATCAATTATGCAAATTATAATTAGGTATGATACATTATAGTCTTTCGCCAGCGCAATGTCTCTCTTCCATGCATCAAAATTGGTGAAAGCCAGAAGGAGGAAACCATCTTTCTAAGTTCTTATGTATTATTGTTGAAAAATCTGATCATCAAAGAGTATATTGCTCATATCAGTACTAGCCTATCGAAATCCGTGGGTCTCCTTAATGAAATTCAAAATATATTTCCTGAAGAAACTTTAAATTTTTTTTGAATATTAATTATCTATATTTACGACACGGATTAGATGCACAGAGTGGAACTGATTAAAATTAAACCAGTTTGTTTTTTACACTTTAAAAAAGACCGTTTAGAGCGGTGAGGAAATTGGAATACAACGCCTACACGAATGTTTATTGAACAATTTGAAAACATTTGGACATTTAGATCTCAATCAGCTCCTTTTTTGCTATTTCTAACAATGAAACGCTGATTATTGAGAGCGACAAAGATCTTAAGCAATCATTATCTGCACAAAATGGCCATCAGAAAATGACCACAAACTGGCCATCAGAATAAAAATAAATTCTTACTTTCATATTTATCAAAAGCACCATCTCAAAACAGTTCCTACTTTTTTGAAATCAAAACTCGGAATTCGATCCCTGTGTATATCAGTGAAAAAATATCCAAAGCCTTCAAAACTAATCTTGAACCTCTATTTTTATCAAATAATAAATAAAATACTGTTGTTGAACTGAGTCTCAAATTTTGTGTGAACCCATTAAATGATCAGTCTAGGGTGCGACTATGTAGACTAGGTAGACTAGACTAGGCATAGGATACAAGATTAAATATTATTGTTTATGTAATGAGCGCAACAGTGTTTTGAAAGGATGCCCTAGAAGTCACTAAAATCAAATACAAGTAACTAAATTGAAATGTCTCCATTGTAATAGCTTTTAGAAGCAATTCTCTAGGTGAATTATTCGTAACAAATATCTAAAACACCATTTCTCCTTTGCACTTCTTCATTGTGAATGATAAAGCTCGTTAGATTTCCTCTTGATCACTATTCGTTATCTAAAAACACTTAGGTACCATGATTCAGACACTAAATAAGCTGAAGCTCTTCCGCAGAAAAGGGCCATGGCTGTTGGTCACAACGGGCTCTCTAGCTTCCTGTTGTGATGACGGACGCCGCTCGCTCGCAAGCGTCTGTCTTCACTGCCTTGTTCACTGCAGCGTGTCGGAAGGTTGTCTTCGTAGAGTTACTAGTGTACACGGCTCGTCATAAAATGGCGTGCTTCAACATTTCATTGAATAAATTTTCCAGATGTAATTGACAAACAAATGTAGCCATCCTAATGGTACCTGCGATAAACATATTCTTGAACTTGTTCACTGGTTAAACTCGCATCACAGATACGGTCATTAAGCATCCTAATGAGCATGACAGAGAGATGGAAGAAGCGGGCACCAAACACATAAATATAAACACACCAAGGGTATTATTACGTAAGATTTAGCCGTGAAGATTCCTAAGAGTGCAGTAAAATACATTTTTCGTATCAGTTGTGCAGTAAAATGCATTGTATTCGAGAAGTTCATGAGGTCAGATGTAATCTACCTGACAAATGCACACATTTTATTGACTGCATTATTGTTGGAAAATATTTTCAGCTACTTTTTTGGTTGCTACTGACAGTATGGACAATGATTGTGGATGATATAAATTGCGATAATTAATGAAGCTAGATTTGTGCCTCACCACTTCACCTGGCTTATGCCGGATTGATTGTACAGTTGGCTATGATTTTGAAAGTAAATAAACCTTTTGGAAAATGAAATTTGCCTCGTTTTGTTTCCAAAAAATGTGGTATGCATTAATTATCTCTTTTTAAAAAGTACCACATCGTTTTACCGTGATAAAATTGAACAAAAAATTGGCAGAAGAAAATCAATGTTACAACGTCCCTGCACTTGGTTCTCTGAAGATAAACTCGGACTATCATCTTATTAATTTCCAAGTATATTTCAATGCGCCGGAGAAGCAATTCGAGTACCTTCGACATAATTTCAAAAGCTTACAGTCAAGAGACGCTATATTTTTTAAGCTCACCTAGGTAATTTTGTCCAATCTGAATTTGAGTATGAAATTGACAATGTAATTTTAGCTTCTTGAAATTGGTCACAATTATGTCAAAAGAGCGTAATTCAGGTTTAAAGCTCCTTTTCAGGGAATTTTAAAACATGAAAGTTTAATGAGTGATTTAGTTTGACATGGGAGACTCTGCAAAAATTTTCTACACATGATGTCTCTAAACTACAGGTTTCTAAGAAAACCAGTCACGAGCTCAACGTTTAAGCCTTGAGATGTTCTATTCTTAGCTGTTTTACAAAGTTTCTGTGAAATCATGTTCGCAGACTTTACCAACATGAGTCCTTGAGATCGCTTGGGTGAAGTAATTGTCTGTCATTATGATGAAGATCCTAGGAAATTCCAACGATTGGAATCATCAATGTCAAATTCCAAGAACCATTTTGTGTTCATAAGAAATACGGACTCAAAATTAATTCAGTTGAACCCATCATCAGATTTTGCTGTGGAAGGCGAGGTGAGTGATATTGAGGTACTTTTTACAGTTTTATTCTTTCAGTGAAAGCCTTTCGTGTTTCATGAGTCTATTCCCCGAATTTGATTCATTTTTATTTTTTAGCTTTATCCAGTTTTATTTTTTCAGATTCATTCAGTTTTGTTTTCATTGTTTTATTCAGTTTTGTTCTATCAGTTTTATTCAGCTTCATTTTCTCAGTCTTGCTCAGTTTTATTCTCTCAGTTTTATTGAGCTTTACTCTCTCAGTGAATGCCACTCCACAGTACAGGAATGTCATCTGCGGCAGAGCAAAATTTATTGCTTTCCACAGTGACCGAAAATTCAGATCATTCCACAAACATTTCTTTAATTTTCGGCTCCCTAAAGTCAATTAAGTCAGAGCTGCTCAATTTTTCCCACCGCATTTTTTTTTTATCGTTTGTGTTTATATTAGCGCCTTGATTATTGTCCGATTACTCACTTGTTCAATTGTAAGCTGAATACATTTATTTTTGCTCGATTAATAAAACACTTTAACATCAGTTGTGCATTTTTACGCTGTTTCCTATAAGAAAGAAAAAAAAAGAAAAATGTGCAGTCTTTGAAAAGTTTTCAGCGACCTTGGAACAAGGGAACAAAGATCTCATTCGTGTCTAATCAATGGTTCGTAAATCCAAGTCATTCCATTTGGTGTTGGTGGGGATGAATTGGGAACATGCCCCAGATTTATAACTTACATTGTGCAGAGTAATTTGAATTTCAGTGACTTACTTCCTTATATGTCGTGCAAACAATGTGCTCTGAGCAAACACTTGGTCACCCTTCCTCTGTTTGTGAAGTCGTTAGAACCATGTTTGCGCATTTTATTTGCCGGGAGCAAGAATTAAAGGCGCTATGGGGAAAGTTACCTACCATTTACTTTTGACGTGAAGGGGAAGATGGAACAACGTGGTGTCTTCTGCCTCTTTCATATGCGCTTTGTAAACTCATGAATCCTGGTGTACTTTGTTGAAATTGAGAATAAAAACAGTAATGATGAAAAAATGATATTTGGGTAAAATTGCATGCTCCTGGTGAAAGTGCTACATTTAATTCGGTCGATTTTGAAGCAAGTATACTGCTATACATTGGGAACCACTTACGTATCACCTAGCACTCTTGAAACGTTTTTAAATTCCTGTATGCAGGGCTTTAAATTTAGAATTATAAATGGAAAGATCACTGTGATCACTGAAATCACGTTGAGACCACAACCTTACGTTTTCCAAAGTGAATAATGAAAAAACGTACATATATTTCAGCAGTAGTTGACGCAATATTTTCCAGTATTATTAACACATCTAAAGTTCAAGCTTGACTGGCAGGAATTCAATTTAGAACAAAGTAATTTCAGCATTAGCTAAAATCCACACAGTGTTTGTAATGCCTGCATCAACGGGCTTGTTGAGCGACAACTCAAAGAGGAAGGTCTAATTCATTACGTATCACAAAACAGAGACTTTGTTCCTGTTTGACAGAGTGTTGCAAAAATATCTCGAAGAACATCGAAAAGGAAAGATGATTAGATTTATAAAGTATTTAACACCCACTAGGAGACCTAATACAGCTGTGTCATAGAGTACATTTTTGGTTAAAAGCCAATTTTACAGAATGGGATCGTGCGAATTTTTGGGCATCTTTTGACCGTTACATTCAAGAATTTAAGAATATTCTAATCCAATGCTGTGAAATATTAAAACTGTCGGGCTCTTTTGGTACAAGAAAAATGTAGTTTCTGTAGCATCACCAGAAGACTCGTGTTGACATTACAAATAACCAAAAAATTTTTTTTGTTCGTCTCATGAGGAATTGAGGCGAGAATCAGACAACTGAGTAATTTTGTGAAGTATTTTACGTGAATTCTTCCTCACCTGTTCTAAAAAATTGATCAAGTTCTCTTTTTCACCTTGGAATGAACTACTATCTCAAACTTTAACCTTAATTCCAACATCTCAAACTTTTCAACTTAAACACTAAACCTTCTCAAACTTTTTAGCCTTAATTCTAGCATCTCAAACTTTTTAGTCTTAACTTTACCGTCTCGAATATTTTAACCTTGAAACTACATCTCAAACTCTTTAACTTTAAATATACCTTTTCAAGCTTTTATGCTACCTCAGGGGTAAAAAAATGTCTACGTTTCACATGGAGTGTTCTGTGAGGTCATTGTACTGAAAATTTCATTTTCAGGTTTTCTTTTGGTAAACTTTGGACCAACACAGCTGGTGCCCCAGGACCTCATATCTAATGTCTTATTGATCGAACCAGTCTCTACTTCTCCGTGTTCAAATGGAAACTTTTACTCAGCTTTTGTGACCTTCCTATTCAGTTTTCTTCTGTGCTGTTTATATCATCCCAAATTTTAAAAACATTTTATTGGCATAGATATTGGGAACGAAAGCTAGGGATGTTAATGTTGGTGCCGTTATTACCGGCCTAAAAGATTTTTCTTTCACCATTGATTAGTTGGGAAGACGTAATAGTGCTATCTTAATCTCATATCCAATTGCTCAAATTACAGCTAAACAGTCTGAAAGTCTCAACATGACTCAACGTTTTAGCCAGAAGCCAAACAAATTTGAAATCAATGTCCTGTCCTTTGGATTCAGAAAAACTAAAAAAAGAACTTCATTTATCCTGTGAGCACTTTTTTCAGCGTATGTCAGCCAACACCGGAATCAGACATTTAAACTAAAAAATTTTTAGTAGACGTTTTTGAATAATCTGTGGCATTTGCACAGCTTTAAAGTAATTATTATACAACTGTAAAAACGTCGGGTAAAACGTTTTCTTAAAAGACATTTCTTCACATTCGCTGACACAAATGACAGCACTAGTTCAGATAAAATAAACTAGGTCAGAATCGGAAAAACAACAGCAAGTTCCCTTCAATAATCAATAAAAACTCAACACTTCCCCCAGAGCATATGAATTTGTGTTAGGAGTATCGTAGTTTAGCGACCTCATGACTGAAGGAAATGAGAAAGAGTGCTTTCCATCTTGTCGCACGGTTACGCCATTTCATTTATTTTTGGAATCCTACAGCGAGACTCCTCTGCGCGAGACAAGCAATTTACCTGGGATGTCTCTAAAATCAATTTGTTATCCTTGATGAGCCAATTTGCAATTAAAGCGGGGAATATTGCAGTGAATCTTGAAAGTGACGGCTCGTTGATGAAGGAAAGCTCTTCTTATATTTTCGAGCACAAATTTGGAACAAGTGGTTAAACATTTCTTCCGAGATTCATGCAGTTGTCACAATAAGTTTAGTCTGACGAGGTAAGTTACATTCTCAGCACTTTTATTTGACAGTGCAATTTTACTCGACTGCTGCTACTCGTGGTTAATTTAATTTTTAATCTAACATCAAGGGATGAAGAGTACTTGAAGACGGTTAGTATTGCAAACGCTGTGAATGAAATAACGACTTCAAATAGCATCTTTTATAACAATTTCGAAGGGGCGTAATAGATATTTTAATTCCACACTTGGTTTAGAAACTTTAGGACTGCGGGGTAGATAATTTAAGGACTAAACTTCTCATTAGCAAAAATACTTTCCGAATTGACCTAAGGTGGGTCAGTCTGTTGCTTATGCAGGTGCTTGATTGTTTTCGAACACAAAGTATTCGATGTCCTTTAGACAGGTTTGCTGCGCAAGGAAATGGTTTTTAAAGCTTACGGAAAATGTTCTCAACTTTAAGATTTAACATTGGAATTGCATCATAAAATAATTTAAAGTTCAGACATGTTGGCTGGACAAGAAAACTTTCCGATACTCACAATATTTTCAAATTACTTTTTATTCTTCACCTTTAACATTACTTTCTCATCAAACGAATGAGATTACAATGGTTTAGCCTCAGTTACGCAGTGGAAAAGGAAATTGTGTAACAAGCATAACGAATAATGTGGCCTAAATTCGGCGGCAATTAACGATTAATTGCATTTCAATGGTTAATGGAGAATAAAATATGGTTTCATGAATGTTATTTATTGATTTTATCCATTTATATTAGTATTCTTTCGGTGAATGAGTTGAAATGATGTTTTCATCCTCAAGTGGAAGTAGATACTAACTCTGTACTGGAGAGACGATCAGTACTAGAAGCGTAAAAATATATTCTACTAAAATGACTAGTTTCAACATTTGCAACATTCTCAATTTCTCGAGTTGCAGCTGACCCATCAATGGGCAGAAGGCACATCCACCTTGCGGATGGCATATTCATCCAGTAGAGAGAGCAAACCTCTTTCCAAATAACACATCCACCTTCCATGCAGCAGACAGTATCATATCCATTTTCCAGACGGTTCATCCTCCTTGCAGATGGCACCATCATCTTCTGCAGTAGATGCCAAACACAAATTGCTGACGGTACATTGTGGTGTTCTCCCTCAGGCTGCTTTACGCTTCGAGCAGACTTTAGAATATCTTTTAGACTTAGACCATGAATACCTTAGCCCGAAGCGAGTGCCTGAGGTACAAACGA
>JACJUY010004699.1:0-68340 GCA_014220935.1 Platorchestia sp. MABIK
CTGAAGCAGATTCACTCAATCTTCCATAAGGTTAAAAAATTCCCTGAAGACAAAATAATATATAAAGATTTACACCATGATGTACAAAAGTTTATAAATTACTGATTGAACCTTTATCCAATATTATTGACGAAACCAAACGAACTAGATTGGCAATAAATGATAGTGTTCCCTACAAAAACTTCAATCTATTGAAGGAAACCTGTGAAAAACTAACTATACCTCTTCTGAATCTAACGCCGTAGTTGGTTCCATAGCTTTGGATTTCTTACCTTATGAATGGAAACCTGGAAGCGAGAGTGACAAAGCTTAAAGAATTCGATGGGATTGTAAAAGAATTATGCTTGGAAACAAAAAATTCGGTAAACAAGCCAAGCTTGTTTACCAGTAAACAAGCCAAGCCAAGTAAACAAGCCAAGAAATTAAAAAAGGGAGGATTTCTGGAGATCACCTAAAAATTGCAGATAAAGCATCCGAAAGCACTACAGGATTTTGGGAATTATGTTAGCAAAATAAAATCAAAGTGGTTCCAAAAAATAATTATGAAATAAATTATCCTGGAACTTTGGATGCAACTGATTCTTATCTAAGAACAAATGAACCTTTTAAAAATAAATAGAGGAGAGAAATATTAAATTTATCAATCCCCCTTATGAAAGAATTAAACAAGCAAAAACGCTTGTTTTGCAGTTGAAACGATTTGAGCAGCAAGTCCATAGCGTGGATTCGATTCTGAATCATAATGTTTGAGTCGAGAGCAAAGTCCTCCAACAAATCCAAAACCTAGTTCAGCCTTTCTTGAAAACTTACTAATTGACTTACTGCTACACTTATAGCTTCTTCTCCTCCTCCGACTGAACAAGATAATGATTCAGATATTTACTGATCAGGTATTATGGTACGACCTTCTAACATCATTGATATTTTAAAATTACACCAGATGTTATTTCGTTCTTTGAATGTTGGAAAGGCAGATGTGTTTAATGAACTGCAACTCACACAGGAAATGCTCAGGAGAAATAAAAATGGTATAAACTTATTTAATTATGTCCTTATTTAAAAAATCGAATCCGAAAGTATAGTAATGCACAGCAGAGAAAGTGATATCCCAACAATTTAACTCCAGCGATTACGGTAGATCCAAGAAAGTTTCATTTTAGGAAACATTGTTCCCAAAACATTTAAACTGTAAACATTTAAACATTTAAACTGTTCCCAATTTAAACTGTATTTCGGGTATTTATTCCCGAAATTGTTTTATAGAATAGTTCTTAATGTTTTCTCTCGATGCAGTAGGAAGTTTAAACTAGTTATAGTTTCAGCTGTTATGTCATTTTGTTGCAGAAATATTGCTAGTCAAAACACCAGTGATGTGCACCGTACAAGGTAGCGAGATATTCTTTTGATCTTTTTTGTTCTGAACGGGGCCTACGTTCACAAGTCTACTTTCATACCAAATTAAATGCATGTGCATCACAGCGTATGAAGTGTTCCTTTTTTGGCATGAAAGAAAGTGTCTTTCATCGGATAGTGACTGGACACGAAAAATGGATATACTTCAAAGATCGAAAACGCAGCTATTCACATGCTTGATCAACTTGCCTGCCCCATCGATTACAGAAGTTAATCGCTCCTAGAGAATGACAATATTGTGGATTTTGTGAGGTCAGAACGTAGTTGCATACCACGAGCTTCTGAATCCAAGTGAAAGAATAAATCAGTCACTATCGTCAAAACTGAAAATTTTTAACCATGCATATATAAAAGGTGTCGAAATTGAACTACATGACACGGAACAATTATTTCGCAGCAAAACTGTACCTGGTTTGAAATTATCAGTTCCTGTCCCATCTGCTAAACTCGACAAAGCCAAATTTGGCTATTTTGGAATAACAGTAGTATTCTTCTCTCCCTCACTCACTTTCCCAGCACTACTGCTACCATTATGCCGCCTAATAAAGGAATGCTGCGTCAATCATCTAAAATGGGATTGATTGGCTTTAGGCAGGCATTTCAAATTCATAAAAATGAGCTCAAACGTACTTTTAGCCTTTGTGAGATTTTTTTGAAAGCGCACTTACCAATAGCAGAATTCATTCGAAGTCAGGCAAAATATCTGTACGCTGAATTGAAATTTCTAAAAGGGCACAAAAATTGTGGGAACAAAATCAGTCATAGAATTAATCCTACATCAGTAAGTTACTTGACTGAGTAAATTTACTCATTTAAGTCGTTCAATGCATTCTGAATTTGTAAGAGATCCATCAAACAGGGCGAAGCAGGTAACTGAAGACACAAAGACTGCAAAAAAACAGCCAGAGCAGAGTGTGTCAGACACGGGTAACCGCTCACCGTGACCATGAGGTATCTGAATGAAGACCGTGGAAGGAAGGTCTCTCTAAAAAAGTGGGCTCGCACACCCATTGACCACTAAGTTGTGCCTTGACGACATGACTGGTCTCGCCTTAACGCGGTCTCAACCAATGATGGACCCGAAGGGGCTTGCTGGAAGAGGCCGATTATGTATTTGTGACTGAGTTGTGGCTCATTTATACTGCAGTGCACCGTCAAAGTTTTTCATGAAGTTGTGTGCAAGTCATTTTATCAACATGGTGAATGCATGGAATAACTGGTGAATGAGGAACCCTAACATTTTTTAAATGTTCCGACTTTTTGGGGTTATCGATGTTGGGAAAGGAAATGAATAATTCATTCTCGTGCTGGAATCGTTTTAATTGTAAAATTAGTAGATAACACTGGTATGCTGTTCTTCGTTCAATGAACATAAACTAGCAATCAAGAACAATCTTAAATAAACATTATTTGAATATAAATTGTATCGTATCTCTTACTAGTTGAATCCTATATATTTAAAATTTTACCCTATACATTACCAATATATGCGTTCAATAGGGCTTGAAGTATGTGTAACATATAATTCAGTCACTCAAATGCTCTAAATTCCCGCATGACATTGAGTAAGAGCTTAGGGTGAATGTTTCGAGAATCAATTTGTTTGTGTTTTCTTCGCATACAAGCGGAATGCTACGGAATAATAAAACCTTCCTATGTGAAGACCTGGAAAAAGTTAGAGATGTTAGTTTTTTGTTTAGTACACCAGATTTTGTACTATTTGAAATTGTTACTCATGTTTTATCACCATATAATAGCAGAGTTTGAGAAACGACTTTATGCTCAGAAAACAATTGTTCCTTTCCTGAAAAGTGTGAAAGTGTAATAGCATGATAATATTTTACCTCGTATGCGTAAATCTTTTCTAAAAAAATATTTGAATAATTTAAATGTTGTTCATTTTGACCGATACGTAAATAAGCTATTTACCTAGTGGTACTCATAAGCCCCATTAGGCAGTTTCTGTGAATTTGTTGTTGGCTTCTTTGTCAAGTGTGACAGTAGCTGAGATTAGTGGTAGCCAATCCAATGCTTGAATTATTCTACACAAAGTTGAATGTCATGTGTGTGTCACTCGTCCCTTGCAAGCTTGTGTGTCAGTCCGCAATCTCTCACGTGTACATTATGCTAGGCTTTCAAGCACGCGAGCAAAGCCCTGCAACCATGCTTGCCCGTCAGCGGAGACAATTTGTCATCCTGGGTTTTGCAGTTCTCACAATTCACCTGTTCAAGCAAACATACTATTTATATGCAAGGCTAAACTGATTCTGTGATAGATCTGATCGAACGAATAGATTCCAATTCAGGCTAAGAAGCCGTGCTAGTAGCCAACTGGTTCAATAATTTCTTTGTCGTATTTAGCCATGTGCATTTAGCTCTGGTCAACTTTGTCACTGTTGACTATTGACTATTTTCGACCTCCGTTGAAAACTCGTTATTCAAGCTCGTGTGTTGAATAAATAAGAAAGTAAAATAAGAAAGGGAAAACCGTTTATTCCGGACAAAGATGATTCAACAAGTTCATCATTGGTTCTTAAAATAATCTTGAAGTATGGATCCTTGGTTGATCCAGACATGAGTATCGTAATACCCATGTCCCTAGTCGAAATAAATGGTTAATGACAATGTATTCCTATTATTGCAATATCTAGATTTGAAAATGTACCTACAATTATAAAAGAAGTAATAAATTCTGCGACGATGCATTGTTAAAAACATTCATTTTACTGCACCGGTACATTGAAGTACGAGCTCAGGGAGTTAAGGTATAAGGAATTTTGTTGACACTAAAACGAGTGAATTAAAATAACTCGTATGAAATTTCCGTACTATAAATAGTGGTACAAAAGAGTCTACCTGAGTCAGAAATACGAAAACGATTGTTCTACAACGGCTACCAAGACATGGGCAACATAATGGAGAAGTACATGAAATCAACCAGCTACATAGGGTTGTCATAATATACTCAAGAGCGTAAGACAGTATTTCAGTGTAGTTTTTGGCCTTCTATTGGTTTGGGTGAATGTTCTCTTATTTCACCCATTAAGGTCATCAAAAATAAATGATATTTCCGCACACATATACTTCAATTGCAACATATTCCTATATATCTTTACAAATGAGCCACGAATTATCCATTATTTAATATGAAGTGATAGATTCCTATTGGACGTTAGTTCAATACCTACTGCTTTAAATATTAAAAAAATTAACCTTCATGATTTACGACTTGCTGACCAATTTTACTACTGACTTGTTTCCAATTAAGAATTCCACTTAAAAATGATCGAGATTTCTCCTATCTTTGCGCATTGCTCGATGTAAAAATAAAAGGTTTCTCTGTGTGCAGTTCATCTAATCGTAATTTCTTGCGAATCAGAAATGCCGACAATAAAGAAAATTACTGGTTCTGTATACCTCAGAATTACCGGGAAAAGTTTCATTACTTCCTCCGAGTCTCTTTCTTGCCTGCAATTAGGGATTCTCTTAAGCATTTCGGAATAATTTCATTTGTGATAGAGCACTGTGTCGAACGTACAGGTTCGACACATGGCATGTTTTTCTTCATGACGCAGGCAGTCTTCAGTGACGCTGGCATCAGACTTTGAGCAAGGAAACTTTGGATCAATCAGCGATAAGTGTCCGCGTTATTTTTTACAAGATTGCAAGCTCAATGTGGTCGTCCCAAACGGAGATGACAGGTTGAAAAGGTTAGAAGGGGATCCCTTCTACTCATTGAGCTTTCTCTCCATTCACCCATTCTCTTCTCTTCAGTTAAGACTCGACTCGATTGAAATCATGGTGCAATTAATGAATATTTTTTGCATATTTTGCCTCCGCTCAACAATAGTCCCCATTACTCGTCATTTTTTCGTGGTATGAAACTCAACGCGGAAACAATTTTCATGGATATCTAGGTAGTAGAACATTAATTATGTCTTTTGTTTTCCAATAAATCACCAGACACCAATGATTCCGTCAAATTTTTGCTCAAGTGAAAGTATTACCGTAGCACTCACAGAAAAGTTCTTCTATAATCCCTAAACTTCTATGCACTAAACCTTGCATAGAAAACGTATCGCCCAATCATCAGCTTCTGATTACTTAAAAGCTTAGAGCATCGCACTTCAATTAGGGATCGTTACGCACAACTTTCGTGCATTAGTGCACATCGCTCAACGATTCCCACACTCGCTTCAGTGTGCTTATTTGGCTTGCGTTTAGGCCAGAAAGTAACAAAATCCGAGCTTAGTAGAGTGAGTTGATGAGTAAATAAATATTACACATGCTCGTTTGCTAGTAGGCGAAACTGGTAGCCAGAAGTAGCCTAAAGTTTTCTTTTCATGGCTTATTGATGTCCTGGGTACGACGAGCGTATTCCAACTATAAAAATGGGCCTTTTTTTGATTCGCCCTAAGGGGTTCCGAAAAGTTTGGTTATGTGCTGATAAATTAACAGGAATAATTTCGAATGGTATAGCGAGACTTGTGCGTGTGGGCACAGTGACGGTCGCTGCTGCTCGTTGACTGTTTGGTGATCGAAGGCTTTAGTTTTACTTCTAGCTTTTTTTTCGACCTTGCGAAACTGTTCCAGTTCAACACGTGTTAAAATACGAAGATAATCACTCATCAACTTCACTAAAAGAACATTCAATCGGTAAAATTCTAAATCTGTCAATTTCTGAAGGCAACGTTTCGATGTTATTAACATCATCTTCAGGCTGTAAAATACAAAAAAAAGCACTTAGTCACACTGGTCAAACTATGTCAATGCAAAATGTGAACTACATGGACTGGGTAAAACAAACTATATATATATAGGTTATCACATTACGAGAAGACTAGATTGGGCTAATTTTGTACGAGATTGAAACAACAGCTGACTTGTTGTTATTGCACACCAAATATTTACATGTTATCGGCACAGGAGATGGAGGCAAAATGGTCGACGTATGTTACACACGTCTAAGCCCCAGTCCTGCTGAACAACTTTAAAGCAAAAAAATCATCTGTATTTCCATTGAGGCTAGGTTTAAGCTTTTGAATGTGCAGTGCTTCTATCATTTTAAGGCGTCAATAGTAGGCGTCATTCATACCTTGTTAAATTGAGCTTATAAAGTGTGCAGCAGCTGGGTTAGCTCTCTTTCTGAAATGCTAGGAGTCAAACGGTTGCTGGTTAATAACAATTTCCCCAATACTCTTATTGATAAAACTATAGGTAAATTTGTCAACCGAATTTTGAATAGTGACCATAATCCGAGACCCAAACAGCGGAATATCAATGTATTTTATGAAAATCAAATGAATAACAATTACAAAATAGACGAAAGTGTGCATAAAAATATTGTCAAAACTTTCATGAAACCCACAGATCCAGAGATGGCAGTTAAAGTTCGTGTGTATTATAAAAACCTCAAAAACAGTGATCTCTTAGTAAGAAACAATATTTCCAAATCACGGGTCAGCGACCTAGACAGAGCCAATGTGATATATCAGTTCGAGTGTAACAGGAGAGAATGTAAGTCTCTCAGTAAGTGTTACATTGGCATGACTAGGATGACCCTAAAACAAAGATTAACTGCACATAAATATCAAGGTTCCATTTTTAATCATTTCCGTATCGATCATGGTTGTAAGCCCTCAAATGAAGATCTGTACTCTAATACTAAAATTTTGTACAATGTTGTGAAAAGAGAACATATTCAAATAATAGAAGCACTGCATATTCACAAGCTTAAACCTAGCCTCAATGAAAATACAAATGATTTTTTTGCTTTAAAGTTGTTCAGTAGGACTGGAGCTTAGACGTGTGTAACCTCCGCTCGTCCATTTTACCTCCATCTCCTGTGCCGATAACATGTAAATATCTGGTGTGCAATAACAACTAGTCAGCTGTTGTTTCAATCTCGTACAAAATTAGTCCAATCTAGTCTTCTCGTAATGTGATAACCTATATATATAGTTTGTTTTACCCAGTCTATATTTAGTTCAAATTTTGCATTGACATAGTTTTACCAATGTGACTAAGTGTATTTTTTTTGTATTTTACAGCCTGAAGATGATGTTAGTAACATCGAAACGTTGCATTTAGAAATTGACGGATTTAGAATTTTAACAATTGACTGTTCTTTTAGTAAAGATGATAAGTGATTATCTTCGTATTTTAACACGTGTTGAACTGGAACAGTTTTACGTCTAGCTTTATTTTGATTCATCAGTGCAATATCACGTTTGCGATTGCTACATATTTTCATTTGTACTAATAAAAGCTACCCGGAAATTACAGCCCTCGTTTATGTAGTGTGAAGAATGTAGGTACTTCGTAACGTATATCACTAACACAATAAAACTATTCTAAAATAGCAAAACGGCTAAGCTGAAAAATAATAACAATACGGCTTAGTCTGTGCTCATAGAATCCAAGATTAGTGTTTGAAGCTGAGTGTAATCGCATCGTCAAGTAATCGCAGAACAAAAGTTTGAAAACACTTGCATACATTCCTATTTGAATGCATTTTTAAATTCAGTGCCCGCAAACGCATTTACAGCTGAAAACAAATCTTCAGAATTGATATATTCATAATAAAATGCATTCCAGGCACAGAATCCACTTACACTTAACTCATTTCGAACTAGAGGATATTTAAGTTTCCACAATGTACAGAGTTTAATAAATTTTCCGTTCATTCCTGTGCTAATCTTTAAGGAACTTACAAACAAACGAAGGAGTCATCTCCGTTTCTTCCTTCAAATGACAAGTTGAGAAATACTTGATAAACCTGATAAAGGAAAATTGAAACTTTATAAACCTGACAAAACCGGCAAAACATACTTGGTTATTAACCTTGTAGTGTTGTAGCGTTTTTGAATTGGTTTATTTTTTGTTTTGACGATTGAAATTTCGAGTATCAAATTCATAAATATCAATATTTCCTTGAGCATCCATTTCGTCATGCTTTACGATTTAGAATGGCCTCAGGATTTAACCCTTATATATTTTCAAGCAAAAACCTTACCTAAACAATACAGACAGATATCAATTACAAATTGTTTACACAACATCATTTCATAAGTCATGGCATAGTGAGCTAGGCATGACATAGTAAGTTTGGCATGGCATAGTACTGATAGATAAGAAGAGATACCATAGTCTTACTAATTTATTATCAGACACGTCAATATTTTGTACCGTTCTTGACCCCAATAATAAATGCATTCTAAGGGTTGAGGATCGCATCAATAAATTTTCACGTAAGCGGAAAAAAAGTTCATAGTTCTCCACCGAAACTTACACTAAACTTTGTGTTTCTGAATATAGTCCGGGTGTTCTCTATGATCTACCCAAAATTCACAAACCCCACATTGCTTCCAGGTTTCAATTTTAACCAATCTTTGCAGCTATAAATACTCTTACTTTTAAACTGGCTAAATTTCCAGTGCATCATTTAAATCATTTGACAACTTATGAATTCACTGTCGATAGCTCTTTTACGTTTATGGAGAAATTGAAAACTGTCAAGAATGTCAAAAATTTAATTATGTCATCATTTGATGATGAGAACCTATTTTTAAATATTCTCCCTAATGAGACCATAGAGATACACTTAAATTCCTTGTTTCACGCGCCAGACGAAAAAGTTATAGGATTTGATCGAAATTTCTTTGAGACGCTGGTTGAGCTCTTGGTTTCGAACACTCTTTTTCATAATTTCGGAGAAATTTTACGAGTAAATTTAGGGGAAAGCATTAGGATCAACCTTTGCTGATGTTTTTATTTGTGTTTCTGAAGCACGAGAAAATACGGCGAGCTGACACCTTTCAAAAAGCCCGTATTTTATGGTAGTTATATTGACGATACTTTCCTGCTCTTTAAAAGCATTCACATGTTGAACCTTTCCTCAATTATTTGAATGAGAAACATCCAATTAAAATCACTATGGAAATTAACCACGGAAAGTTATTATAATTTTTCGATTTTCGTGTCTCACGGAACTAGTTAAAGTGGATGATCCCATAGAATCGGACCGTAATCATGTTGTTTCTACTAGGCATAATTTTCTGCGCAATCATAATACTTAATATAACCCATTATACTGATTATGCTAAATTCTAAGTTCTTGTTTCTTGTCTTTGCAGGTGCAATGCTGTGAGCCTGGCGTGGCTGTGGAGAGCTGAAATTTTTAATTAATATAGGTCAAAAGCGTGGAGAGGAAAAAACTTTCTACGAAAAATATTAACATCATTATTACTTCACCTTCAATGCCTAAACAGTTACTGAAAGGCATAAAAACTATCTCATGGAAATTAATACTTGAAGAACCTTGGTTAAGCTTGATCAATTTACATTAATTATTTTTTCTATACTTTTTCATTTAAAAATTAGAAACGTTTCATATATCAAAAATAGTTGTGCCCGCACTGCTATTACATTCAGTGAAAGAAATAATGCCGTTTGCGTTTATGCTATCTGTAACTAATAACTCTGCGGACTGTTGGGAATACGAAATGATACAATCAATTTAATAACTGAACACTAAACGAATCTTTCTCACTTTTTCATCCTGTCCAACTCTAACTTTTCTGCCATTCACTACTAGTGCTATTCTCAACATCCAAGTCGAATCATCTGACACGTCTTCGGTAATACAGATCTTTGTTCAAATTACAATCGGAAAAATTGGGGATAAACATAAGTACAGGGGTCAAAGTTTACGTTTAACGTCCCACAACAACGTTTACATCAAATTAAAGGTTGCTATATCTTAACGTGGATCATGTTTGTGTGTGAGTTTCACTTGCAATGGTCTACTATGGTGCAGGAACTTTTCGCTGAAACAATTCTGGCTCATGACAGTTGAAAACTGATAGCGGAATCATTTTCTCCAAATAGCAGATTTCGCTGGAATTACGAAGCAAGTTTTCAGGCTCGAATTTCGTTGTGTCTTTAGATTTTTGCTAGTCCTTACGCCCTTAATGCGTATATATTCATTTATTTTTTATTTCGTATGTGAGTTACGTAAAAGTTATCAATATTCATTTTCATTCGGTGCAGCTTCCCCTCATTTCTGTCTCCATAATTAAGTAATGTAATGGTGAGGGTGACAGGGTGCATAAATTTTCTGTCAGCTTTCCCTCTAATAATTGTCGAGAAAGTATTGAAAAACAAGGAATTCTGTTATCTGAAATTTTGCCTAGTTGTTCATTTACTATAATTTCATCGCTTGTAAGTGAAATCATTTGAAGCCTTTAGAATCTTCATGCCAGCTGGCAGGAGTATTATAAAGCTAATGTATAACTTTTCAATGAATTTGAAGGGGACGCTGAAATTATTATGATATAATGAATTTGAAGTTGAATGTGAATGTTTTGGGTACTTAAATTATTCAAATAATTCTTCAAGTTCTGCATGATTGTGTAAAGATAAATAAAAACCCTTGTTATTCAATTACTAATTTGACTCATAATAATAAATTGAGACTAAAAATTCCTTGTTATTCAATTACTAATACACTTTTCACTTTTGAATTAACACGTTCACTGCCAAGGCTGTCGTTTGGCGGCCTCTGGCATTTCTTGGAAAGTAAGAATCATGTAAAACAATAATGAAGCATTTATTTTATAAGTTTAACATTTTTGATATGCTAAATTTTTCACCACTATGAGAGTCCATTTCATGAGTTGCTGTTGGTATACTTTGCGATGATTGTGGCATATATTCTGGTGGCACTGGAGAAAGAGTGGAGCAGGCAAATATTGATGGAGACGGGCTGGGTTTAGCTGATGTCATGCTATATGGGATGGCATTAAAAACGTTTGCTTTTTCCATTCTTCTTTTAATTTGCAAATGTTGCGCTAACGTGTCCATTATGGGCACGAGCTACAACATAAACCCCTTGTTCCCGTACTCGTCAGAGTTACTCTCTTCTCTCTACAGTTGCACACTTTCTACCATGCATAATAGATGTCAAAGTCTTAGAAGTTTCCTCAAAAAACTAATCTGTTCCTCTTCTCCCTTTCACTTCCCCCTTTCTTAATGATACTTTCTTAATGATACTTTCCTGTTAAACGACGTTTTCATTATCTGCCTCATGTTTTCGGGTCTGGGACTGTGATCTGTTTCAGGTTGCTCGGGTAAATTGCCTATATTTGCTATGGGAGGTGGAATATTTGATACTCTGTTATCATTGCCTTTCACAAACGGCAGTAAAAATAATAACTGATCAAAATAGACACACTTCATCTTTATAGCTGCTACTACACCTGTTACCGTCTTCTTGAGTAATCGCTGCTCCTTCAAAAAATTATCCCTTAGTGCTTTCCATTTCTTCTTAAGTTCTTCACCTGTGAAAGAGACGTAATTATTAGGTATGATTGGTACATGCTTATAATATTTAACGAATAATTTTATGTACGTAGTTAAGTGAAATACCAATATATCCCAATAATTATTTCCTATAATTGTATGAAGAAAATGTTATAAAAAATTATTATTTAAAAACCATTTCACTCCTTGTGAAAGAGACTTGTGAAGCTATTTGGGAAGTACAGCATCGTCATGAAATGCCAACTCCTGACAAAGAAATGTGGTTGAGAAAGGCAGAAGAATTCAACGAAATTACCAACTACCCTCATTGCATTGGGGCAGTTGATGGTAAGCATGTACAGTTAGCGACGAAATTATTCGTACACCCCTCGTCTTTCAAAACTTTTTAGAATTATACAAAAACTATGGTTGTCACAGTAAGATAAGATTTTACAGGGTGTGAAGCACATGTTAGTGACAATATTACGAAGTGTCTAGAACAAAATATTATATTTGAAAGATTTAACAAGCTGAACTTCAGAAACACGATAAGACAAAATTATTCATACAGTGAGTAATATTACACTTTAGTGAGGTGAATCTACCATTTGAGTACATTTTTAATAATCAATAGCGTGACCTTTCATTATCATAACATTTAAAAGCCTTTTATTATAGTTTTGATCAGCTTTTCCGTAGTTTCAGATGAAATATTGTTCCATTTTTCAATGGCGATGCGTTTCAATTCCTAAAGATTCTTTGGAGCTCTCTTGTTGATGTTCACTTTTAATTCCTGCCACAAGTTTTCAATGGGATTGAGATCAGGTTTCATCGAAAGCCATGGCAGACATTTATCTTATTTCTTCGGAGCCAGCTAGTTGTAGGCCCTTGTGTTTTACCCTTGCGGTAAAACACAAAGAAATCCGTGATGGCTTGCGCAAGTCTGCTTCATTTGTGAAGGATTTCCCACGAAGATGATTATCCAGGAAATGGGAGAGGTGATAATTATATGACGCATGGTCAGGCAAATTAAGTGGATAGCCCAAAGTCTTCCCCCCAAGTTGCTGGATGGTCTCTACTCGAGCGACATGCAGCCTGGCGTTGTCATGGAGTAAAAGCACACCTTTACGATTCACCAGTGCTGGCTCCTTTTGGCGCAATGCCTGTTGCGCGCGTTCCAATTGAATAATGCGAATATAGGTCTCCAGTGACCGTTTGGCCTGTTGGTGGCAGCTCATCACGAACCACTTGATGGCCTGTCCACCTGACGCTATGCATAATCTTGCGTGGGTGCATCATTGCCGCTCGATCGTTGTCTCCTGTGGACCTCCAACAGCTTGTGCGAAACCCACTATAGCTCAGTTTTAACGTCTTACCAAGGCGGTGCAGATGAACTTTAACTGTTTCATCTCCATCATTCAAGACCTGTGGTCGTCCACTGCGAGGCACGTCACGGAGGACAAATCTCCCGACTTGAATCTTTTAAACCAACGTTTACAGTACGTTCATTCACAGCACTATCCCCAACTGCTTGGCGACTTGATACAGCTGCTGATAAGCCTACTTTGAAGTCGTAAAGCAAACAGCCCGAACGAGATCTGTAGACGCTTCCATCCTTCGGCACTGCTGTCCGGTTTAACAGATGGCCAAGCACGGTGCGCGTGTTTTTATAACGTCTGATGTTCGATCCCACTTTCAGCTGTCCGAATCTAAAATCTTTAATTTCTACAAGCATTGCGTATATATTACAATTTCATTCAGTGGCAGATAAAAAAACATACAGAACTTTTTTGGTTGGCTTGTACATATTTAGGATGGTGAAAACCATCCAGGACCGCAAGGCAGCTTCAAACTGGGGTACGAGTTTTAAGAAAATAGATGCACAACGCCCGCAACCGCAGCACCAGGCCCGTCAATGCCTCATCGCGTTCCACAAGTAGCGGCATTTGGCTTTTTTGTCAGGGTCCTCAAATAAAGTCAATGCGAGCAGACTGTAAAACTGCACTCTGCCTTTTCAGGGGACGCCCAGGGCGTCCACATGAAAGACAAATTACCGCCCATGTCATGGTTTGAGCTCTCGAAAATTACTACTGCCACTCCTGCAGGGAACCAGACACGTCTCTCATCTGAAATACGAGTATTTTGGGCACTAAGGATCGTGAGACGATAAAACTCCCTGCCCCACCTGAACAGTTTTTGAAAGAATCTGACTATGGATGTAAACAGAATAGTATGAATTCTGAGGGGACGGATCAAAGTGGAAGCTTACTCAATACAGTCGATTGCACGATATTCAAATGTATTCCTTTTCAACTTGGACTTAAGCATGTGGAACCCAGTACATCATTATGCTGCATAGTAAACACCAGAGATACGAGACACTCCTGCAGATTGCGAGTGGTATCAGATCGATTCCTGACAATCAGCTCACCAATCACAATTGCACTTGAGATAATGGCGATAAGTAGAGCTACCCAGGGCTGTGTGGTTATTGCACAAAGTGTAGATTGTTCGTCGGATGCATCTAGCCAGTTATTGCATGGTGTAGGTGAAAATAATGTTGCTTTCGGATTTGCTCATCTCCGGTGGCTACACTGCATTCCTTAATAGTCCTCGTCAGTCAGTAAGCACTGTATGTTTTCGATTGTGTGTGTGAAGTATTTTATCGATCACCTATATCGATCGATGAGAGAATGAAGCAAATAAGCAATAAATTGCAATGCGCTGCTGAAAACAAAGTTCACGAGTTGTTCAGTGTAAAAATTACTATTTAATCCGATCACTTTGGAAAAAAAATTTGTGAACCATCACATTTTTCATGATGTAGTTTTTAAAAATATTAATAAGTGGCAATTATTCAGTCTGTGTATTTTTTCTCATCTTTGGCCTTTAGATAAATGCAATTGATGAGTAAGATGCCATTCGCGAGGCTGCTTCCTTCAAGTGTTTTCAACGTACTCCTTCTAAATACTAACAGAGGCGTGAAATTTGAACAGCAAAACAGAAGAAAAACTAACTAGGGGCCATGTTAAGATGATATGCAAGCTGAAATTGCATGGAATCATGAAACTATAATTGTTTCTTATAAAAGCTGAAAAAGTACATTTCCTTCATAGAACAATTAGCTTTAGTATTATTTTTACTAGTACACCCCTGTTTGCTTAAAAGGGGGGGAGGAGGTGATGTAACGCTACTGGCGTTGCGAGAAGGTCGAGGTGTAGGGTTATATTGGTGTACGCGATCCGTCATAAATGACTGGAATCGATAATTTCCTAAAAAATATACTTCAGATGTGGATCAAGAACAAATACATCCAACCCAACAGAATCCGCGATTAAAATACTCTTAATCTTGTGCACAGCTGAAACTCCTATCAAAAATAGTCATTAAGCTTCCTTGACAGCGTGATAAAGTAGCAGACCAACTGAGCATCAACATGGCTTTCCCATGATTTCCCATGCTATTCTATGGCTTTCCAATACTTTCCCACGTCTCAACCGATGATATTCTATTCAACTTAATCTAACCTACCAATGCACGTGATATTCATTCCGACTCCGAATCTGCTGGGTATGATTATGTGTTTTATCATTCCATACCGTAAAGAATTGTGGAATTGATGAAGCTTGTATCACAGATACGCTCATCACACACTTTCGGCTGGTGGGTGTGACACACAGACGGACGGGGCTCCTTTTATAATAGTGATTTAGAAATAAAATTGTACATGCCCTATGAAATCATAAACATCTACATAGCTTAAAATAACTCATTTCAATGCAATTTTTACATTTTTAAAGATGCATGAATTCTGTGGTTTATGCCAAGAGTCCCAAGATCTTATGTGAGATGTGAAAATAAAGTTTGAGGACCTATGTAGCCAATATATGAAGCTAATTAAAATGAAATTGAAATCTGAAATAAGGTTTAATGTGATTTTATTTATATACAGGGCATTTTTAAATAAGGGACCCGAAAAGTTAATAACTTTTGATAAGATGATTGGATTTTTTAAAACAAAACGGCAGTAGAATCCTGACATTTTTACATTTTATTTGGACTAATTTTTGAAGATGACATTTCTATGTGGCATCCACTCGACTTCAAGAAATATTGGGCGCTTGTTCGCATGATTCTCTCTGCAGCACTGGTGAGGGTGGGACCGATCAGTCTTATGTGAGATGATAGCATCCTTGAGTTGAGTCAGATCCGTCGGTTTAACGCGATAAACCCCTTGCCTAGGACAACGGGCTAGGACAATGATCCTTCCATTTGAAAAGTATGCAGTGCTTGTGAGAGCTAATAATTATTGTTCCTTTACCCACTTCGTCACTTTAGCTGCAGTTTCAAAGCAGGATGAATTTTACTGTTCTTTGATTCTTATTTTGACTGTTGTATCATGAATTCGTAGGCACTAAATAAAAGATATGAATCTCAGAATTCTACTGCCGTTTTGTTTTAAAAAATCCGTTCACTGTATCAAAAATTATTAAATATTTTTTCGGGCCCCGTATGTAGAAAACACCCTGTATACATGAAATAAATCATTGTCCAGGAAATCTATTTACGCTGCTGATAGTTAAAATGTAAAAAATTATGGATATTTGAAAATGATGGTTCTTTAGAAATTGTTTGGAATTTTTCCTGCCTGCAAAAACTCATTCGAAACTGCTAAAATTGGCAAAGATGTGTGACATCGAGGATGGGCTATCGTAATGCAAGGCTACTGCAATCGAAAAATTGCTCTCATTAGTTTTCTAGAAAGGTAGCACTTTCCATTAAATTTTTTGGTTAATGTATGATCTTGCCAGAATGTCAACAAATCTAATGTTCCACAAATAAATAGAGCTCACTGCTGACAAATCTAGTTGGTAATCGTAAAGAAACGCTTTTCTTTACTCTCAAAAATGGATATGGAACACAAAGTATTATGCTTATCGCGAGAATATCCTATCGTGAATCAAAACTTAACTTAACAAAACTTCGACGAGAAAGAGTGTGATGCTAACGACTGAAAACTGTGGCGTTTACATAACGAACATCTGAACTTATTACTCATGGTATTGCGTTGTCCAAACTCGTATGTATGCACAAATTTCATTTGAACTCTTAACTAAAAGTGGATACATATCAGAATTTAACCGGTAACATTCTTGATATTAGAATCCTTATGGAAACGCAAATAACTTTTTGCGCATTTAGTGCAAAGAATGCTACTCTGAGCTTTGCAATACGTCTGTTTGGCGTCTCAATGACTGCCCTTGCTTTCTTGTTAAAAATTTTTTACATCCTCAGTTGTGTTCCGATAGTGTGGATTGCTGCAAGTCGAGAGCGATTTTATCAGCCAATTCTTTTTAACAGCAGAGTAAATAAATTATTTTATCTTTTAATAAATTTATTCAACTGACCAAAGAATAGATACTGATAATTGCATGCTTCTTGTGTCTGCAGCCTTTATTCCTAATTCATCTTTTGTTAACACATCTTATTTCATGGCTATGCTAATTCGTTTATGAGTTCTAAAATTTTATACATGTCTTTTTTATCCTATAAAACTTTCAATTTTCTTCTATTCTGTTTGCTTTTTAGGGAACTTCAAGAAGGCCTTTGGAATTGATAGAGAAATATATCATACTTTACCCTTCATTACGATTGGTACACCACTGCAGGTATCGTCGATTTTATGTCATTTCTTTGCTTCCATCAGTGGCTTGAGGGACGTACGCATTAATTGGCAACCAGCCATTTTAAACAGCAGCCTTGAGAAGGAACATTTTGGGATTAATTTCAGATTCATACAATGGAATCGATTTAACTTAACTAAGACATTCATGAATGTTCATTAAAATAAGACACTGAAAACCTGTATACTTGAGGTTTTATTTCGTGTTCGCCGCAAAGTTTTTATTATAAATAATATTTCAGACTCTTTTCACAGACCTAAAAGATAAATACTTGAGGTTAAGAATGGATTCAGGAGTACACGAGTGTGGCATTTGTAATGAGGACTACAACTCGTCCGATCATAAACCTCTTTTCTTAGAATGTGGTCACACATGCTGTTTATCATGCATGACTCACATGGAAAAACCCGGTGGAATAAACTGCCCTAGATGCAGAAAATTTACCCCGAAACAAGTATACCAACTGCTCGTGAACTTTGACCTCATTCCAGCTGGAGATCAAAGTTCCGTAGAAGGCACAAATGTGACGTCAGAAGCTCGATGCGGTAACCACTCGTTCGATTTGGATCACCTGTGCGCGAGCTGCGGGGATCTCGTCTGCCAGCATTGTAAAATCGATGCCCATTTTGGCCACAAAGTGGAGTCTTTAAACAGCATCGCTGGTTCCGGAACAGGGTCGGATGTTAGAATAGAGTTCCGGCACAAACTTCAGGCGAAGTTAGACTGTCTCACAACTTCCCTGACGAGACCGCGGGAAGCCCTTCAGATCATCGAAGAAGTCAAAACAAATGTTGAGGAGTGGAGAGACTCCCTCCTAGCCTCTCAGTCATCTGTAGAACAGGACTTGAGGTTGTGGGATGCCCTTGGTTCGTGCACAGATCAAGCAGGGGCAATTAAAGACATCGTCCATCGCGTGAAAAAGCCCGAGCTTTCTCACGATTATAAGAAGCTCCAAATAGGAACAAAATTAGATGAACTGAGCAAAAAGCATTTTGCGCACGAGGTAAGTTAACCCTTTTCCCGTCAATTTAAATAACTTATTAATTTTAAATATTGATTCGAAATGAAATGCACGAGCTTTAATATTCATAAGTTTAAACTTCTCAAAACTGACGTTTTCGAATATTTTTGGATGTGAGCTAGTTCGACTAAAAATGAACAGCAATGTCTCAAGAATTCCGTTAGAAATTACAGAAACATAGTACATAACCTCTTCGGTGTTCTAAATAGTCCCCCTGATTTTATCAATAAGATTTTCTATCTTATCTCATTTCTAATTAATTTTTTTCACAGACAACAATTAAACAATATCATTGGAAATAAGGGGAATGTTTAGCCACTTGTTTTCCAATCTTTGCAATGGTGTCATTTTTCTTATTGTAATTTCATTACACTAATCAGTTTTCTTTACTCATTCATTTTCGAAAATATCTTCAGGCATTATTTTTGTAAAAATTTTAAAATTATTTAACTAATATATTTTGCACAAATGATACTCAAAACAATTTAAGAATTTTTTAAGAAACTTTGATTTAGTTATAGTTTTCATGGTTTAGACTACGATTAGCCAGTATATTTCAAAACTGTAAACTATTTCTCAGAAGCCAGACAAGGTTTTCAATGCACCTGACCTATTAAATGAGAATAATTCCGTCGCTTAGCATAGCGTAATTTTAGTAGACTTTTCATTGAAGGTTGTTTATCATGTGATTCGACTTGATCATATATGCCTTCAGAATATACGTCTTCAGTGAGAATGATTTACCCAAACTAGAACTTACAACATATCATACTTTCGAACGACAGAGAGCACATTGTGAACGCATTTTCAAAATCGCAATTACTTTGTGCATTTACGCATTGCAATAACATACCTTGTTTTATGAGGAAATTGAGAATTTCCGCGTGCAATCCTGAATAGCAGCACCTCATTTATAACAAGATGTTTGCCCTTCTCATCAGCAATCACTTCGCGTAATCCTAGTTAGGTATACATTTTGTAGTGAGGAACGTGGAAACGTAACAAGAAATGCCGAGTGGCTAAAATAGTTTCTGAACTTCAACTCGAACGTTTTTCATTTGTTGTCAACTGTTGTAGCAAAAGATCCTTGCGTTCTGCGCATGGAGGGCTATTACTCGTATATACAAGCATGTGGAGCGTGAAATAGCATCTCATTATCTTTATCTAACACTGAACCTTTTCACTATGTAGGGCTTTTTTCAAAACATTGTGAGCGAGGTGAATTGGTCTCCAATATCTGACCTCAAGCATGGAAATCCGAACATAGTATACAGGGTGTCCAAAAAAAATATATCTAGCGACCGATGTATGTATATATGATACCGGAACCCTATTTACAGAATTAAACTATTATATGGTTCCTGTATCATATCAATCTAAACTATAATAAGAGCCGCGTCCGTCCTTCGGTCAGTCTGTCCGAAGCCAGCCGAAAATGTGTGATGAGCACATCTGTGATACAAGCTACATCTATTTCACAATTTTGGCACCTCAATGCTTATGTACAAAGAAAGTATTACGACTAAAATTTCTTCATTAGAAAATTTACTAATCCCTACTTTAGAAATGGATGAACACAAAAGAATAAACGCAAAGAGATTAGCTCAACAATTGCGGCGAGCAAGACAGTAGGAAGATCAGAGAAAGGAGCAACGCCTTAGAAATACTGAAAGACGTCGTGAACTCCGCGGTAAATTGTCTCAAGAAGAAGCACGAGCAAGAATTTAACAACATGATGCAGCTCAGCATCGAATTGCAAGAGAAAAATTGTTTCAAGAAGCACGAGAGAGAATTCAACAACAAGATGCAGCTCAGCATCGTATTGCAAGAGAACAATTGTCTCAAGAAGCACGAGAGAGAATTCAACAACAAGATGCAGCTCAGCATCGTATTGCAAGAGAACAATTGTCTCAAGAAGCACGAGAAAGAATTCAACAACAAAATACAATTCAACACAGAAGAGTACGTCAGTACAATCGACGTCGGAATTTCAATACAGCCAGGAGTTGTGATAAAGATGGTTTTCTTTAGATATCTGTTAACGTTGAACGCCATAGTTGTGGTTTAATGGAAGCACGATGTCGGCACTGCAATTCTCTGATGTTTATGGTAGAAAAAACAGGAGGGACGGTAAACAATCCTAATTTCGGAATTTGCTGTGAATCAGGTTTGATAAAAATTACAAATTAGCCCGAGTTACCCGATGAGCTCTTTAATCTTTACACTGCTAATACACCAGAGGCCAAATATTTCCGGTGCAATATTAGAAGATTTAACAGTGCGATGACGATGTGTTCAATGAAAGTAAATGATGCTACGATTCTACGAGGAATTTCCAATTATAGAATTCATGGAGTTGTCTACAGACTCTTTGGTGCTCCTCGAAACATTCACGGAACTTCTCCTTCGTGCTTGCAGACATACTTCTATGATCCCGAAGAACAGATAAGGCAACGAATTCATCGAATGCCTCTCAACAAAGCAAACCCCATTTTTGATGAAAATATAATCAGAATAATCCATTCTTCAATCATTTCTGCAGGAAACACTTATTTGGAATCTTTTTATCAATACAAGAACAAATAGACGCTGGTACCATACCATCAAACGTAGCTATTGCCTTACATGCCGATAAAAAGCCTGATGCTGAACACTCAAGAAGGTATAATCTACCAACTTCAAATGAAGTTGCAATTTTGATACCGGATGCTGTTGAAAATGAAACAAATTATTTTGAAAGATCAGTGATTACAAATTTCAGAGAAGTGAATTATGAGCACCGATTGCAAACTTTGAGTGACTCTCATCGATCGTATGATCCTATGATGTATCCATGTTTTTTCCTTCTGGCACTGACGGTTGGCATCTTGGAATTATGAATGCAACTGGAACCCGTCAAATTTCATTCGTACAATTTTACTCCTATCGCATCATGAAACGAGCACAGTCTGTGAACGTATTGCACTTCGACAATCGTTTATTCCTACAATATTGTGTCGATCAGTTTGCAAAATTACAATCATGACGTCTACGATACATTCGCAATAATCAAGCAACTTTACGATCTGATCTTTACAATGGCTTAGAAGATGCTATCCTTGCAGGCGACGCTGATCGAACAGGCCGCAGGGTTATATTACCACCTTCTTTTTACTGGAAGTCCGCGATATTTGGTTAAACATCATCAGGATGCTATGGCAATTGTTAGAAAATTTGGCAAACCTACTTTATTCCTGACTTTTACATGCAATCCGAAATGACCTAAAATTGTTAGTGAACTTTCCGATGGCCAGACAGCTACAGGTAGACCTGATATAACTACAAGAGTGTTTAGACTAAAACAGCAGCAATTACTATATGACATAAAATCTGGAGTTTTTGGAAAACTCATCGCTCATGTGAACACGATAGAATTTCAGAAAAGATGATTGCCTCATTGTCATTATTTGTTTATTTTAGAAAATACTCACGATACTTGGCAAGAAATTGATAAAGTTGTTTCCGCTGAACTTCCTAATCCTGAAAACACAAACACCACGCATCTTTACAATTTGGTTACAAAAAATATGACACACGGCCCGTGTGGAAGAGATAACCCAAGTTCACCCTGCATGATTGATGGCAAATGCAGCAAGAATTATCCCAAGGACTACAATTCACAGACTTCAGTGGCAAATTATGCTTACCCAAATTATCGTCGTAGAAGTCCTGCAACAGGTGGGTTCATAGCTACTACACAAGTTGGAAATAGCACAGTTAATATTGATAACCGCCACGTTGTTCCGTACAACGCATGGTTATTGCAAAAATACGAAGCTCATATCAATATTGAGTGGTGCGCTTCAGTAAAAGCAGTAAAGTTACTCTACAAATATATTTACAAAGGCGTTGATCAGGCAACTGTTTCTCTGCATAGAGAAGACGATCGTGTCCGCATTGATTTTTCTAACGCTACGGAACGTGATGAAATAACTCGCTTTGAAAATTGCCGCTATATTGGAGCGACGGAGGCGTGCTTGAGATTATCCGAATTTCCTATTCAAGAGAGGCAACCTGCAGTTGAATGTTTACAGTTACACCTGCCTAATCAACAGCACGTCGTTTATGATCCACACCATGCACAAATAGCTTTAGAAGAAAATAGAGCTACAAAGTTGACAGCATACTTCCAGATGAATCAAGAATTTCCACTAGCAAGAGATATCCTTTATTGTGATTTTCCTCAGTACTACACGTGGCAAAGAAGAGTCAGACAAACGGAAGATGTCCCAGCAGCAATTGGACGAGTGTACGCAGTACACCCGTCACAAGGAGAATTGTTTTATCTCAGATTGTTATTTCACAATAAAGTAGGAGCAACGAGTTTTGAAAATTTTCTGACAGTCAATGGCACCATTTGTGAAAGTTTTAAGCATGCATGTCAGATGATGAATTTATTAGAGAATGATCATGAATTGGACAGTGCTCGTCATAGCCGTGTTGCTTTCGGACCTGACTCTATGCGGGGAGACCCGGGTTCGAGTCTCGGCGCTAGTGGCGATTTTCTCTGTTTGGTATAGGAGAAAAATTCTGAGCACAATACCCCTTGTCTACCCAGGTGTCTGAAATGGGTACCGGTCTTTGACCGGGGGAAAGCGTCATGGCGTCCTGGCGTTAGTTGTAAGGCATTTGAAAAACTAATGTAAAAGGTGATATGTATCTTGCTTCAATTGGAAATAAAGCATCCGTAGATGCCGATGTTTTTTTTTTTTTGGGAGCAATGTTTGTAAGAAGTAAGATCTACCCATTCGGCAAATCAATTGAGAACATTATTTGCCACTATTCTTCTCTTCTGTTCTCCTTCTAAACCACAACGATTATTGAACATGTTTCGTGAAGATCTTTATGCAGATTCCTTGCAACATGCGAGGCAACAGCAAATATTTTAAGAAGAAGCTATTGAACTATCGTATAATAATTTGCTGTGTGACTTGGATAATCACTTGGCACAGTTCGAGCGCAGTACAATTTCTTTTGGACTTCCTGCTGCTGATCATGAAAACAGAAGACCCCTTGCAGCTCAACGTGAGGAGGAAAATGATCCGAATGCAGAAGAATTTTTTTCTAATAACATCATTAAACTGAACTTCAAACAACAAAATATTTTTGAAACCATTAAACGTAAATATTATAGAAATGAAGGTGGCTTGATATTTGTAGATGCACCAGGTGGTACTGGAAAAAACATTTCTTCTCAATGTATTGTTGTCCTGTGTTCGTAAGAATGGACACATTGCAATAGCTCAATAGCTACAGCCTCATCAGGGATTGATGCAACGCTTCTGAAACTTGGTCGCACAGCTCACTCCCGATTCAAGTTGCCAATACCAATTAATTGTAGTTCAACATGCCAAATATCCCCGCGTGATGCAACAGGTCGTCTATTACACGACGCTCGATTAATAGTTTGGGACGAAGCTCCAATGAGTCATCGCTACCTATTTGAAGCACTGGATAGAACATTAAAAGAAATCATGGATAATCTCTTATTGTTCGGCGGTAAACTAATTATATTAGGGGGAGACTTCCGACAAATACTGCTTGTAATTCGCAGAGGAAAAAGGCCTTCCTTGATTGCAGCATGTTTGAAAAAGTCATCAATTTGGTCATCATGTCAGGTATTGCACCTTCGTATAAATATGAGGGTAGAAAACAGTCGCAACAATGATGATGCCGATTCCCATGCTCAACTAACTCAACATTCTTAGTGGCTATTGCAAATTGGTGAGGGAAAAGTTCCCAATATACAGGGAAATGTGTATGAAGATGCCATTGATATTCCTCTACAACTGCAAGCTAATAGCAAAGAAGACGTAATCAATCATGTCTACGAGGAGGTGGAAACCAACTTCATGAATTCCCAGTGGTTAGCATCTCGCGCTCTTTTAACTACTAAAAATGAAGAAGTGGATAAACTAAATAATTGCATGATGCAGAAATTACCAGGTGAAGTGTATACGTTAAAAAGCGTTGATTCAGTAGCAGATGCTAATCAAGCTGCTCATTATCCAACAGAGTTTCTCAATTCTCTAAATTTTAGTGGTCTGCCTCCTCATATTATTAAATTTAAAATGGGATCGCCAATAATGTTGCTGAGAAGTCTAGATCAAAGGAATGGTCATTGTAATGGCGCTATCTATAAAGTGCTCACTGTCACGAATACTTTGAAAACAGCCAGTAAATTGACAGGAATTGATGTTGGAGCCCTATTGATGATTCCACGTATTATTTTGCAGCCATTTGACACGGTCTTGCCATTTACTTTGACGCGAAGGTAATTTCCGATCAGACCTGCTTTCGCGATGTCAATTAATAAGAGTCAAGGACAGAGCCTTTCAAGATGCGGCATATATCTACCAGCATCAGTGGTTAACCATGGACAGTTGAACGTGGGTCTTAGCAGAGTTGGAAATCCACGGCAATTAAAAATTTTTGCCGACCAACACGAATTCACCTAATCAACCAGACATAGGCGACAGCGCAGCCAATCTAAAATGCTCACGAGGAATGTTGTTTATTCGGAAATTTTGTAGATTTCAGCTTGAACTTATTTTCCTCCAATAAGTTAATAAATTATGTCTGTATTATTTCGTTAGCATTTCATTGCTTAGTAAATTTAATACAAGGTTGAGTTGCAGCGTTAAACGAGTGTTTTTGTGAATAAAAGATTTTTTATATACCTACCTTTGTCAGATATTAACTCTTTTATATATAATTTACGGGCATGTTCTAGTACCATATAATAAAACCCCAGGTTTCCCAATAAATTTATGAAAATGATACCGGAACCCTATATCAGAATTAAACTATTATATAGTTCCTGTATCATATCAATACCATATAATAAAACCCCAGGTGTTCCATTAAATTTATGAATAGATTAATTTATATTTTTTGTGGATTATTTTTCCTATGTTAAAACAATGGAAATCTCATTGAACACATTAAATTAGTTTGTTGGTTGGTCCGTCTCTCTTTCACGCTCTTAAAGGATGTTGCTCAATTACCATATCTGTGATACTAGTTTCACTAGTGCGCAAGAACAGGGTGGCGCATAAGTAACGCACCCTTATTTATAACCGCAATATACACTGGGTATCTGTAGACAGGATACGTCGTGTAAATAAACTTTAAGAGTTCCTCTATCGTTTGCAATTAACCCTATCGTTATACCTTTCATAGTTTATTTATTATTAATTTTTTAAATGGGTGCGTTACTTATGCGCCACCCTGTACAAAAATAGTTTAATCGCGGGTGCTATTGGGATGGATATATTTGTTCGTCATCCACATCTGTATGATTTACTTTAAGCAAAATATCGAATCCCGTCATTTTTGGTGGATCGTGTACTCTAGTATACATATATCGGTCAGTGGATGCATTTTTTACCGACACTCTGTACATACCTAGAGAGATGTCAACCTTGTTGACAAGGAGAAAATAACTCACCTCCTTCGAATAAATTTAGCATAAAACGCTGTGTCTTAATGTACTTTACCGATGATCGCATAAAATGACGCAAAAAGAAAGATTACGATTTTCGTGAGACTGAAAAAGAATATTGGGACGCCTATCGCATTTGAATAAAGGCCACGACTGTTTAAAATATTTGAAAAAATACATATATAACAATGACCTTATTTTACCTTAAGCACAACGCAGCTATGAGTCTAACAAATTATTGCGTATAGCTTGGCATAACGAGCAACAAAAGGAAAAATGAAGCGAGAATTTTTCTGTCAAGTCTAAAGGCCCCCACACACTATGCACGCGCCACGAGCCGAGCCGAGCGGAGACGCGAGCAGGGCCTCAGGCTCGCGCGAGCCTGCTTGGCTCGGCTCGGGCTTTCTGCCTCCCCACACATTACACGAGCCGAGCATTAGTTTGCAAGTGTTTTCTCTAGAGATAACATGGACTTCTTCGATTCAAATTCAGATGACCTATTAGAGATTGCAATTTACTTAAATGCTATACAACATCGAAAAAGGTCTAAATGGTGCACGTCTTGGCTATTGAAAAGGGGAGAACTGTCTCATGGCCACAGACAAGGATAACGCCGATAAAGTTGAACAAATTCTACAAGAAAATCTTTCTTATGCATATTCACTTCTATTCAATATACTTTTATCACACTTGAAATTCTACAGTGCGTCGTACATCAAACACTTTCTGAAAAAGAAAAATTCGTTAACATTATGCACTAAGCTGACCGCAGGCTCGCCTCGTGCTATTTTACCACCACACACTACACGAGCCGAGCCGCAAGCCAGGACAAATATCTGGAAGTGACAGATCAGCACGAGCCGAGCCACGAGCCTGATTGCGCGGCTCGTGGCTCGGCTCGAACATGCCCACACATTACACGAACTGGCTCGGCTAGAGGCTCGGCTCGTGGCGCGTGTAGTGTGTGGGGGCCTTTATATCTCAATATGTAATGTGTTCAGCGCTTCCTTGGGAGCGTTTATGAAGTTTCCACACTTGCTTTAATGACAAAATTGCAGAAACATTACTAACCGAAATAATATGATATCCTTTATATGCGTTTAACAATTCCTGGACTGTTCAATTGAAGAAATACATATGTATCTTTGATAATCCACTGATTCAACGGTTCATCAGGTAGGAACGTTTTGTTTGAATAATATCAATACTTCTTGAAAATACTCGAGCAATGAATGCCCCTAAAACTGTTCGTAAATTATCAAAGAGCTATAAAACGCCTGGATATGACATAGGCATCACGCGTTATTTTTTATATCAATTTTGCATGCTTCCCTAAAAACTATGATACGTTCAATGATGAGCAAAGTGAACGATTTTCATTTGGGGGAAATATAATGAAAGTATTGCGTCAGTGTGCTCATGCCCTGAAATGACAGGAATGGATGTTCTTGTGATTTAGGATGATTTTCAGTGCATTGACCTTAATTGTCTACAAGTTGATCTCTCCAGAAAACTATATAGCTTGAAATCTTGAATGAAATTATTGCAAACAATCTTACTCACAAAAGCCACACCCTTCTCAACTTAATTTAGAATTAAAATAACAATCATTAAGTCGTCGTTAATTTTTCACTTTAAAAGAAAAGTATAGAGACTCCAAAATTGACCTTTGAAATATTACATGTAAATGCCAGGCACTGTCTGGATCATTCACAAAGTGAAAAGCCATTTCTTGTGGNATGCTATGTATTATAAATTATGCTATGTAATATAAAGCTATGTATTATAAAGCTATGTATTATAAAGCTATGTATTATAAAGCTATGTATTATAAAGCCATGTATTATAAAGCTATGTAATATAAAGCTATGTATTATAAAGCTATGTATTATAAAGCTATGTATTATAAAGCTATGTATTATAAAGCTATGTATTATAAAGCTATGTATTATAAAGCTATGTATTATAAAGCTATGTATTATAAATTTTCATTCGGAGGTCAAGTTTTATAAATGACGTTCTGATTTTGAGAGGCGCCATCTGCGTTGCAACCATTACCGTGTAGCAGAAAATGTGAATTAGGAGAACAGAGTACTGCGCATTCAATTCAATGGAGTTTTATTTGCCTTGCTCACTAATGCACAGGTAAAAATTTAATTTTTTTAAAATTGAAATAACAATTATGTCGCCAGGAGCTTTTCCAAGAAACTACCAAAGTTATTTTTGCCAGAATGATGTCGAAAATGACCCGCTTTGGAGATTCTCGGTGCGCTAAACGTTCTATTCATTGTCAATTCTAAGAAAACCGAAGTTTCTAAATTGCCCCAGAAGGCAACATGTAAGAATGAATTAAAGTAAAAAATGGTAGGCACGGCAACAAAAAAAGATTAATAAGCCCTCACCATAATTAAATGAATGAGCTGAAATAATTTTTGATTAAAAGATTTGTTCCACCGTACCTCTCTTTAGTGGGCGGGGAGAGGCCGGAAACTCAGCCTTCTCGTGTGATGTGCAGTGAGCCAGTCCCGCAGTAAGAGAACCGAACCTCGAGCTCGTAGGCTGCGTTCGCTGGTTTTGATTAGCGCATTCGGCCCGAATGAAAACGTGGCCGGGCTAGTATTCGAATGCTAAGCTTCTTGTTTCCACTAGAGATGGTTTTTTGGCTCAAAAATAGAGATATAATTACGTTATGTAAATGAAAAATTAAAAAAATATGAATTATAGTAAAGTTTTTAACATTCAATACTTGAAAATAATATTAATGTCACGTTACTGAAAATCACGGATTACTGTTAGCAAAACGTATTTGTGCATGAGGCCACTTTAAATGTACTTCCCATCAAAAAATCATCGAATAATGTGATAAGGATATCTTATGCAGAACGAAAGAAGTGTTAAGAACTCATGTTTTCAAAATACTTTTCCATAATCAATCCTCACTGTACGATGATACTCAAAATTTAAAAAGAATTTGCGGCAAAAAAATGATTTGCTTTTTCAGTAAAATTATTCAATTCTGCAGCATTCGGCCGCTGAGGCACAACAGCTCCTGCCTCACCGCGGGGACTGGAGGATCAACAGCAATGCAGAGGTTGCTAACGCCTTCCTGAGCGTGGCAGCTGGCCGGGCTCCTGCTACGGCCATTATAACATCCTGGCCCACAGATCCCCTGCAGCAGCTCCCCCAACTTCTTGAAGCACTGGGAAAAGCCTCCAAGAGCATCGATGTGCGGCTCATGAACTTCTTCTGGCAGCCTGCGTTTAGGATGGATCCACGTCTACAATCATTCATTCAAAATTATGGGTAAAGTCAGAGACAGTAATGTTGTTGATACTCTTTGGTTATTCAGTTACAGAGCGAGGGAAGTTATGGATGCATCTACATATTGCTGTTAATCTGCATTTTTACTCGCTTCAGGCGCAAAGTGGGAGGCTTCTTGGGATCCCCAGAAGACTCTCGGGCCGTGTGCCGAGCTAGAGGCGATGTGAAGTTCGTAGTGGGGGTCTGCCTCGCTGACATGATCGATGTGGACATCTGCAAAGCACTCACCAGCACACCCCGAAGTAAGCGACCCCTAGGGAAAAGTGTGTAAAAAAAGTTCTTTAGTGAGTAGCTCTTTGGAGGAATGGGTTGGTAATCCCTGATGTGCGGGACTCTTTCGAAGGCTGGGGGGTGATTACCCCGCATTCAGAGACTCTGACTTAAGGAACCTAGGATAGGAAACACATCTCACTGATGGATTCTTCCTTCGGAACACTGAGGAGGGAGGTTAATACCCTGCTGTGAGCCACCAGATCACTGTGCACAGATTAAAGAGCATTAATTACCGCATAATGTAAGAAATTATTCCATCCAGGGGGAAATATAATTGTTTTTCTTTTTACGGGTAAACCATCTTTTACGCAAGTAAGACATTAAAAGTTGTTCCGTGATCAATTGAATTACGAGTGCTTCATTCTCATGAGAAGAAGAGAGATAGAGTCATTTTATAAAGATAATTGAAGTAAATTATTTGTTATTAAAAATTTATCGCGAACTACTCCACAGCATCATTTCAATCATAAATAGTAACATCCACTCTCATTAATTAACGGGTCACATATTAAACAGATATCATTTCTCACAGTTCGCATTGAACGATTCAGCCACGAAAATTGAGGCACGAACAAATAGGCAATGAAGAAAATGAAGTAGTTGCAAGAACAAAACAAAAATAATTCATAAATTTTGAACAACTCAAAGAATACATTTGCCACGAGCGATGTCCCCCTGGAATCATTACTTACAGGACCTTTTGGATACATCTGAACGAGTTGAAAAAGGTTGGAATTCTGAGTTCTTTAAGTGTCGACAACACAGAAGCCTAGAGTTCGTTGCAGAAGCATTTCACAATGGCACAGTCGAAACGTTCAAATACATGTGAACTTCGTCAAACGTGGTAAAGCCCAGCCTTCGTTGCAAATTCCTTCAGTATCTTAGGCAGATAGTTTCGGACGTTTTTGAACTTTTGATGAAGCTAATCAAAATTGCTTAGTTACCCATGAGCATAGAAAAGATAACATTCGCAAACTTCGTTTCCTAGCCGACCTCAAAGAAGCTTCGACGCCAATGCAACCGTACTATTATCAGTATTGGCTAAAAATAGGCTCGTCAACATCACAATTCCCAGAGCGATCATAAGCGATCACCTCTTATGCACCTAGTAGGAAATGTCTCCTTACTTGCAAGACCAAAGAAATTTGATTGACGAGGTGATACAAATGTTTTTTAAACTTTGAAGATCAACGAATCGGCCACCAAGTTCTTTTCTGATGAGAAGATTTCTACATTTAATACGGCTTGTAATGTGCATAACAACCGCTGTATTGCTTCTTTGAACCCTGGCATTCAACCCTCAATGAGCACGATGAAACCAGCTTGCGTTATAACTCCCTAGCTGCGCTGTTTTAAGTAAAAGTAACGTCTTACCCGTTTCTTTGCCGACAACAAGAATGTAGAGGTTCAAAGGCTACTAAAATTACCTGTAAACTGAAATCAATTCACGGATGAAGGCCAAAGCTTCGAAAAGGAGTTCATGTTTTGCCAGGACTAGGCTCCCGGGCTACACTGCGAGCAAAACCGTTTACTTGCTCGTCATGTCCAGTGAACGATTCTGGGAGAAAGACTTTCACCCTTCCAGCTGGCCTGACCTGAATCCGTTGGGTTGCTATGTTTGGTCATAAATTGAGGTCAAAGCCCCACCACAGATCATAGCCTTTAAGAAGAACATCAAAAAGGTCGTAGAGTCGTTGGAAATGACACATTCTATACATACATCACATTGATCGAGCTGGTCATTCGACAGTATTAAGAACGTTCAATTTTACAGTAGTATGTCAATGATTAAGACGAGAACAGTATATTCTATAAAAAATCAGGATTAGAATCATTTTGGATTGAACTGAGAGTATGATACTATGGTAAGCGAAAAGAATGAATTTATTAAATCACTTAAGAATTTGAAATTGCTCAGGACCCACAACCTATCCTTGAGAAAGTCCTGAACAAAGTCAAATTTCATGAATCTGACTCAGAGATTTTAATTACAAAGTATTTACTATTCGTCGGACATGAATTTAAACAATGTGTGAGCAACTCCTCTGATGCCATTGCATTTACACTTTGGAAATAATATATTATCTACACTTTGGAATCTCTAACGAAAGTCTAGAAATACTGAGGAAACGATATTTACTTCACCGGTATGAGAGTAAAGATAATTGAAGTGACATAAAACGGACTGCATGCGTAGTCAATTATTTAAGATCGTAACTCATATTGTTTACCACAGAGAAATATTGCACCTTCGAATTCGAAGTCAGATCGAGTACTATTACCTGCAATAAATTTTTCAGATATTTTGTGAACAATACTTAGGATAAAAATAGGACTATCATTCTTAACGCAGATTTCAGCACGGTTTCTAAAATGGGAGTTGCTCAAAGAATTTGACGACGGTTTGGGGAAAATATTGAGGAAACAAGGAAAAATATCATCATGCACAATCGGAGATATTTTGTAAGCGCTATGCGCTTCTACATATATGCTGAGCACGGTATAAATTAATTTGAATGTTGTTCAGGTTGTTTCATGCTGTGAAGGACATCGGAGGCTTTAGTAAGTGTTAAAAGTGTTTAAATTCTGTAAAATATTTAATGTAATTCAAGTGATTCGTTAGATCAGTTGTGATATCGTCTTTAACATTTTTAAAATAAAAATTCATTCAGAAGGTTAATAATGTTTTTCTGTTAATATTGAGTGATACACTTGTCTTGTACAATCGATTCAATTTTCATTTTTCCCGTTTTCCAATATTGCTTTACTGAATTTATGATATTAACACATTTTCAAATTTCAGAATCATTTCAATGCGTAATTAACTGGCAGAAATATTTAATATTTATTTGCAAATATGTTATCAACACCAGATATGGAGTAGACAAAAAACAGTGATTTATAAAAGAATTGTTAAAAAATTTTGGATGCTCATGTAACAACAAATACAAGTGTACAAATAATTTTTATGGAAATCCTTAGGATTTTGCTGAACATTAATTGAAAGCAAGAATTAAAACAAAGAGATCGAGGTACATTTAGAAAAATGATTAAGATAAGTCGATTAAAAAACAGTAACTGATACATAAATGTTCCATTAATCTTAAACAATAGAAAACCAAACATTCTCGTGTCACACCGCAGCTGTCACCCCTTGAAAAAAGAAAAGTGAGGAAATTTACAAATGTAATATTATGGCATTGTAAAACAAAAATTATAATTGTGTGGAAATTAGTGATAAGAAAAAAAAGAGTAGAAATGAGAAGAGTACAATAAAACAAACAAAGGTGGCCCGTTATTTGTCATACTAGTGCACGGTAATTATTAAAAAAAAAATTCCAGTCTAACTTTTTCGGCCAGTGCATCAATGATATTATCCGTTCAAGTATGCAAAGGCCAAAAATGCATCGGCAAAAAATGTTACACTGAATTTGGAAGTCGTGTTTACATGGCACATGAGTAGAGCCCGGATTTCCTGCATTTAATTTATTAGTACTATACCGACTATAAGTGCAAATAAAAAGTGCATTTATCGCAAAAATGCTACTGTACTACGTACGGTATTTTGACCAGGCACAATGGCAAAAGTAGTCATTTTACAGTAAATGACTATAAAACCTGCACAAAGTGGTAGTAGACGAAGAGGATAACTTATAACAGCAGAAATTTTTCAAAGTGATAAAAATTGCCTCAATTTATGTTAATCTTTTGCAGTTTGTGTCCTATGCGCTTTCTCTTTCTTTATCTTGGCATTTGCATTCGTAAATCGGGTTTATAAAAAATTCTATCCGTTTTTTATAGCTGCACATGAAAGAAAACTACTGAATTGTAGTCAAAACCTAATTGTAAAGTTTCACGTGCTATTTTCCTACAAATAGCAAGAAATGCAAGAATGAAAACTAGTTCGCTCTAATACCTGCAACAGCAACTGTTTTTTAGTGCTATTTTGACAATATTTTTGAGCTATTTGACCTTTTTAAAGACTATAAATCCGGACTATACACAAGAGTTCTCATACAGTTCCATTGATTTATTGATTGCTCATGGTATTTTCCTTCACCGAGCTATCTCCGTAACGAATACTTTGATACTTCCAATACATGTCCGAATAATTGTGTTCTTGACATTAAAAGTACTCTGAACCAAACCTGCATAACTTCAGCAGAGTTAATTGACGTTTACAGTTCTCACTCAAGAATAAATCAACAATATTTCTAGAATTTGACGATTGAGACCAGAAGCCACCTCACGGCAGAGTTTGTTGGAGGAAGGCGAAGGTTTCATGATTACCTCGGTCTCTGGCGATTATATTTGATCAAATTCAATCAAATAAGTACATTTAGCTAGGTACCAGGGACGTAATTGATGGTCAAGTATAACATATCACACACTAGAAAAGTTTATACCTCTTACCTCATCCGCTAATTTAATCCGTTTCTTAAGGTGTCTGCTGCATCAAAGGCTTGCCAGCTCAGGCAGGAGCCCGATTCAAGCAGTTTAACTGGCAACCGCAACGCTGGCACTTCCCTGACATCCACGACAGTGACCTGAACTGGATGCACAGCCTCACTAAGCACGGCATGGCTCATATTCGGTGCGTATTGTGTGAATTGCTGTGAATTGCCTAATCATGTCTCTTTTTTCGAAAGTATTCCATGTACGTACGACAATGCAGGGAACAATTTAAGTATCAGGTCGCATGCGTTTTGTTTGCTCGTTGTTGTGAGACTGAGAAGTAACTTAAAGTATTAGTTCACTCTTTTGGTTAGTGGATTGTATTTCTTTCATCTGCGTATTCTTCCAGCGAAGTACACAAATAGACCATAATCCTTCATTATATATTTCTTCAATTTTTATATCATAAAGTGAAAGTTTAATCCCATGCTTAAAGTAAACCAAAACCTGTATTCAACGCAATTCAGATGAACATTAATAAAGCCGTGAAACTTAGATTCACAAAACCTCAAGCTATTTGTGACAACAATTTTTCATTTCAAAATCGGGTGCCAAACATGATTTTTTGCTCACTTATTTCGATAAAATCGGCAGCACAGCATGTGGTTTAGGTGACGAGTAAAGTATCAAAATTACTCAATTGAAAAGGAAGCACAAGAATGCATGGGAAAATGCACTCTTTTCTAGTGTTAACGGAACAATCGAAATACATGAAATGATAAACGAAGGAAGATTTAACATATTCATGCAAAACGCACAGGAATTTATCAGCTCAACCAATCCACCGTAAATGCTGCCGAATTAGTTGAAACTTCCAAAATGAGACGTGAATAGACTTTGGCGACGATGGTTTCTCCTCGCAAACAATCTTCTCTGCTCGACTTCTCGTGCAAATGTCAATAAATTTGGCAGATTTCCTCATCATTTATGAGTGCTGGTATGCTTTGAACGGGTCAAGAGCATTGGCATTGAGAGTCATGAACCCCTAAAAGGCCTCCACCGTCAACGATAAGGCAGAATAGTACGGTTGTAAGCAGGAATGTAAGGAAGTAATGTAACAGGACATGATAGAGTACCACATGGTGTTGAAAACCATTCATGACTCTTATTATCAACTTTTAACGAATAGCTATTATACTTGATGGTTGAGCAAACTGTTACAAAGAGGTAAAATCTTGTTTTTCGACATGACAACCTCCTGCTTTTGAATTTGTGTACATCACTCAGGGGTGAGATATAATAGGGCCTAACATTTAACAGCTTACTGTTTCTCATCCCAGCACGCTTGATTCAAACATACAGGAAACTATAATAGGCAACTGAAAAGTTTAATTTCATGTTGTAAGAAATAGTTTATCGATATAGCAGACTCTATGCAAGTTTAAAAAGGCAATGGAAAACAAAACAACAAAGCAGCTGTTTGTGAGAATGAGACTCAGGATGGATGAGACTTCCTGAATTATCATGACTGGGTACATCTCCTAACATGATAGTTGAAGTCGCAAAATTTAAATCAACGATAGACAATCAAAATCAGATGCTTATTACTAACTGGAAATGCCCTTCAATGATCGCACACTAGTTCAAGTAAGCATATGGAATTATTCAAAATGAAATTCCATTGAAATTCCCAACATTGATCGAGCATTCATTTTTCATTAAGATAATGAAGTGTGTAATGAGAGTTTATCAAGTGGAAGTAGCAAACTAAGCGCGTATCAAATTTTTGGTGTGAATATCTTTTTTGAAAATGTGTTAACTTTTACAAATTATTGGTCGAGTCCACAAACTGAACTCGGGGCTTTCTTTCATACAATACTTAATTACAAGTTTAAAGTATATGTATTGTAGCTCAATTTTCATCCGCTGTGGAAGTGGAGGCCTTTTCGATTTTATCATTTTTTTTCAAACAATGGATATCTGCAACCTAAATATTTGAGTTATTTGGCGTCTTGAGATATGAATAACTACATCATATTTTGTGCAACAACTTTGAGATGCATTTTTGCATTCCTCACATCTTTTTCAGCATCCACGTTTTTATATGAAGAAGTTGACCGTAATAAAAACGCACAAACCTGCAAACATGTGAAACTTCGAAATGTACGTCTTCTAGAAAATAACATCTACATTTTATCTTACAGTTGTACGAGAATACCGCCTCCCCGAACTTTTGAAGACGTTTAAAAAAGTTCCTTTATTTTCTAATACTAAAATATGTACGTTTTTTAGGATGGAATGATTGTTTACACGAATGTGCACTAAAAACCTTGAACGCGCATTATGTTAAGCAGAACATGAAAAGTGGTCAGTGTTAATTAATATGGTTCTAATCGACAGCTTTTCCGATCTCTTTCATAGTATATAATAACTAATATTTATAGCGTCTATTATATGTATAGAAAATGTTGTCTGGGTTGTAATAATTATTGTTGGAGTTTGTTGTTTCTACGGATAATCACGAAGCCGTTACTTATGGAATAAAAATAAAACTCCAGTAGATAAATATAGTTAGACATGTTTTGGTAGCGATTCATGATTGTTTTGCGGTGATGAATGTGTTCATTCTTTAATGATGCTTGTTAATTGGAGATCTTCATCAATTACATATTTTGATGTGTTTTGATTAAGTGTTTTCCAACTAAACTTTACAATTTGAACAGAAGCAGCTGAAACATTTTCATTTGTTTGGTCAGTGGCAGCACGCTTCTCCTCCCTCGCTGCCACCTCACAGAGGAGGGCATGCGCAGCGTTCTGAAGAAGTACGAAGGACGCTTATTCCTGCTGAACTGCGCCCCCGTGTCGCTGACGAATGACGCAAGAGACAGGCTGGCGCATTTTGCTCGAGAGAAAGGCATAGATTTGCGCTGGAAACAGTACTAAAGCAAGAAAAATATCATTTGAGGCACTAATAGACAAGCCAGTTACCTGGATTTGGCGAACTGCGGCCTTTGGTTTCTGCATTTAAACAGAATGTGGAAAATACTATAGCCGTATTTAGGATCGGATGTCGCAATAGTAATTTTATCACTATCGACTGCAGCTTAACATATTTGATTTGTGCGCTTTACGTAACAGTTTGTTTACTCTGTTTTTTGCCACTTTGTTTTCTAAGTCACAATTTGTGACCACATTTTGCCTACATTTTTTAACTATTCTCGATCACTCTAATATTCAAAATAATTCCGAAAATCAATGTTTGTTCCTGTAACATGTAACACTTGATAATCATGATTTCAAGTTTTGCCTTCACAGCGCCGTAGTTTTCTATTTCTGATTTCACACCCTACTTTACGATTTTTTTAGTGATTGATGTCATATTTTGTGAAAACGTTCGTAACGCATTTTTAAAGGATATAACATTATATCTAAACGAATACAATCCCAACATTAACATTTACACTTTATTTAAATCTTGCGGTAACGATCATGGATGTTCGAAATTCTCAGAATTGCGCATGGTTATGTATATTTTTTAATAAATCTTTATGATAACTTTTCCATTGATGCATGTGAAAGCACGAATTCATTGTAATTGAGGAATCATCAATATCTTGGTCTGCATTGACATTCAAATCTACTAACTTCTATTTGTTAATAGGACAAATTATTTCAATTTAACTATGAAACTCGTGAATTAATGTTAGTATATGTTTGTACAACAAAGCAAGCTCTCCGAGTCTCAGTATTTCTCCCATTTGCATTCCATGTTTCTGTACGTTGTTACCGCCTTAAGGCGCTAAAAAAAATTTAAAAAATATCCGAGCTTTTCCAGTTTTTTCGCAGTTGTTCAAGAACGATCGTGAGAATAGTGAGTTCACCCTTTTTACTACGGTATAGAACTTTATGGTATACGACATCCACAAGTACAACTTCAAAATATCTGAGTTATTATATTTTAAAATGGTGCTTGTGTGATAGTTTGTGAGCCTTCATTACAAATATAGTCTTCCTTTTACTGTTACCTCTCACATTATCAAGCAAAATGTTACGACCTTCTCCATTATTTTTCTGAGTGTTATACAGAGACGGTGTTTACGGAGATTAAATGCTTATAATTGTTTATATAGCAGCGCTGGAAGAAACACAAAATTTGTTTATTTCTCTCTATATTTTTTTGCTTGGGAAGCTGCCGTTCTAATCTGTATTTGTTATTTTTAGATGACTTTAGAGGTGCTTTACCGTAGGTGAAAAAGTACGGTTGACTAGGCTTTTCTATGGGGTCGAAGTTGCAAGCTTCATTTTTTTCAGTAGGAGGTTATTTGTGTTTCACATGCTCAACAACTTCAAGTCTCTTGACTGCATTTCATGTATAATATTTTCGACTCAGTGCGTCAGTGTTTTAAAAGTTTTGAAATTTTTACTTTCGAGGGCTGAAAGGAGCTGCACTGGGTAAAAATTAAGACTTTTCAAGTCATTTAGAGAAACCCTAAATTTTCGTAGGTAAAAAATTCGTAGATACGAAGATCTCAACTGACTGAAACGAATCTTATATGCCAAATTACTTTCTGAGAACATTTAATCCGACGAAGTATTTCAGAATTCTTTCCTATATTAGAGTAAATTTATGAACCAAACATCAAACCAGATATGTGACTTCATTCAGCATGCTAGGCTACTCGTATGTGCAGTAAAGTGCTCGTTGGATTGTACCAATGTTTTTCATAACCCTAGACCTAATCCTAAACTTGGCCCACACGCAATGATGTCTCATGAGTGATGGAAGATTTATGGCAGTTTGATATGAACGCAGTGGGAATAAATGCACTGCTCCGTATAATTTAAATCAGAGTTTTTGTGGTATTGTGTTTAAGTAAAAATTTAACTTGTGGTTGTAATGAAATGGAGACTTTTTTAAGCCTATGTACTCAATACACTCCGATTTCGGACGTATAAATTAATTAGTAAATCGCAGTCGTGAAAATGGGTGTTGCAGAGCTAAGGAGTCCAGGGCTGTAGCTCTGGCAGATTTCAAAACGATGGTTTACAATTTCAAGCATTTGTTGTTTGTTTTTGAGCTGTACTACAATTTGTTTCGATCCAAGTTGGCTGCATTGCATTTCGTGTATCAACTTATTTTGGAAATAAACCGTTTTTCTTTCTTCATTTCACTCTTCGAAGCATCTCTGTACCAACGTCTCAATTTTTGCTTTTTCGTTTGTCAGTCGAGTGTTTTACCTCTTTTCATATTTGTTTAACTTACAGCAAAATAAAATAATACATTTACTGCTTTGTTCTCAGTGATTGTTTTAACCGCTTTATTAGATATCAATATAGTTATTGTGGTTTTTCATTCAATTAGATGTAAGGCCCTATGTATGAAGAATTTTTTAAAAGCCAGTAAGTTGTATGTTTGTTTCAACTTTTTGAAAATATACTGTTTTTCTTTTTTCTGAAACTGTCTTTTCTTGACGATTTTATGTTATACAGGATAAATTTTAAAAATGAAAATTATTTGAAGAAGTTCACATTTAATTTTACTCATCCGCTTCAGTGATAAAATTTTCACCCTAATTTTCACCCTAATTTTCACTCCATAGTGATAAAATTTTCACCGCAGGAAACTTCCGTTTTCTGCTGCTTTAAAATAAAATTATAGTAAACTGATTATTATTTACTGAAAAATTATTTGTGTATAAATCACCAAATTTTCCAGATCTTGATCAGCCCCGTTCCATTGGAAATCAACGATAAATTGCTAATGACTCATTTTGTACGTTCGATTCTTCACAAATGGAATGAAATTCCCGACTGTTTCTGTGACGTCACAATTTTTACAAGCAGGCTTTCAGATGCGCGAATTCTTCGTTGCACTGAGCAATGTGCAATTCGAAAGTTATGAACCTTGTAATATTGTGCGTTTTCCGAAAGTTCATCTTCCAACAGAAAACGCACCACTTTTGACCGGCAGGCCGCTACAGAGACAGTACAGAAATGGTTCTGCGGTGTTCCCGAGACCATCCCCCATTATATATTACATTGCGTGAAGTATAGACAACAGAGATTTGTGTTTAAGGTGTATATAGAAAGTATGGAGGTAGAATTTAATCTGAAAAATGTATTAGGAGGAGGAAATTATCCTAGTAGCACTGGGGAAAAAAATATTCAGTTCAATGGCCACTTTCCTGAGAAGTACTGTCAGGTTATCGATATCGTAAGTTAGATTAATGTTCTCAGAATGAAGGCAAAACCATTTTTTTTTGTGTTGGAGAATTAATCGCTACTATGTTATGATGTAAGAGGAGCTGTACAAAACTACTGTACTTGTAGTGCAAACATTTTCTGTTTTTTCTGTCAATTCAATCAATAAGGAAGAAGAAACCTGTGGATGAAGAGCTATGATAATAAGCTCCCAGGTCCAACGGCTCTCTTTGCAAGACCAGTAACTTTTAGAGGGATTGAAGTTCATCCCTCACCTCGACAAGAAGAATAAGAACGGTTTTGTGGAATGTACAGAAATTTCTTGAGATACCTTTCCGACTCGCGCGCCATCAAAACACATAAGTTCATTCACTTGTAACTTTTGAAACAATGCACCTATCGAGTTTAAATTACTTTCAAACGAAAGATTGAAATATTCTTCAGGAAAAATCTTAAACATATCCCAACATTCCTCAGCATTCACAGACAGCAGGGAGCGAAGTTCCCGTAACCCCTTAAATGGGAGGCTGATTTTTCCGAAAAGCCTCATTTTGCCCCGACTCTAATTTCTAGCTATAGCACCTAAAAACGTTAAATTATTTTCAATTTCAACATTAAGTCATTGTTCACGCTAACATGAATGACAAAACTCTCATACGCTTTCTGAGGAGGCAAGGAGCAAAGTTCCCGTAACCACTCAATTGTCGGTCGATTTTCTCGTTCAATCGCAGTTTGTGCAACTACTAATTTCTAAACAATTGAACGCACTAACATGAAACATTATCATAATTCTTCAACCAAGCGATATTAGCGTAATCAAAATGAGGAATGAGGAATAAACATGCACGGATGAAATCACACGTCAAATAAAGTTGTGACATTTCATATATGCGATTACATTTAGCGGGGTAATATTTTTCTAATGATGTTCAGTGTAGTGGTACAAAATTATATACAGAAAGCGAGACAAATTAGGCCAGTGGCTCAGCCAGCCGAAAATTTCGCGGGGGCCAAGATCCACGAAAAATAATATCAGGGAGGGAGGGGGCCTAAAATAAAATTTCGGCTGCAGACATTAATTATCAACAATCTTGGTTATTGTTTTACTTAAAACGGCGACTGAAACTGGCCCCCAGCTCAATAATTCTTATTTTTTTTGGCTGGGGGGGCCCCTAGATGCGCTATTGGGTCGGGCATTGGTTGAATGAAATCAGAACAATTAAACACGGAAATGTCAGAGTCGTTGTTTCCGTGTTTAGTGGTTGGAGTCGTTGGCAATCATTTGTTGTATTGGAATCAAAGTTAAAGTCAGAGTGGGGAGTTTGGGGAGCCAACTCCCGGCCTTGTAACCGGGGTTGAGGATTAATAGGTATAAAGAATAAAGAGTAATGAATCAAAAATTTAAACAAAAACCTTATATACATTTTTTAGCTTTTCACTTAAGTAATTTTACTATGTTTTGCCTATTTTGGGTTTAAAATAATTGCAAGAAGATTTTTAGCAAAAATTGAGATCGAAAGCACCAACAAATAGCGACTCCGACCTAGACTTCACCACATCTAAAAGAACCACTTTGACTCCACCACATCCGAATGAACGACATTCGGAAAAGCGACTCCGATTCCGACTTCACCGTAAGACACCCAACTCTGCCTCCATCTAATGGAAATATTTACCATCATTGTACGTTGGCAATACATTTTGGGAGTTGTGCTGACGCTACAGAAGCCCTCGAACTGTTTGGGTGTAGCTGAGATGTGACTCCATCTCTTACAGCGGTAGGTCTCATGTTCGTGATAAACATTAATTAGCAGTTATCTTATTATTGTTTTACTTAAAATGGCGACTGAAACTGGCCTCCAGCTCAACATTTCGAGGGGCCATGGCCCACGTGGGCCCCCCTGGCTGCCCTACTGCCTATGTGCGTATGTCAACTAAGGCGCGTACTGTTGAGACATTTTAAAAACCAATGTTATTTATTGCAAGTATCAATTTTCTTGAAAATAAACTATTTTGTTTTATTTTTGTTGCACGATTTTTTTATTCCTCTTTCGTATTTGATGTTAGAAAATATTCTAAAAGCAGTTTCGATCATATTCAAATCCTTTGATTTCCTTATGAATATAGGTGAATAAACTTTAAGTGATTGGCCATCGTGTTCATGCTGCCAGTTATTATGTCATCATTTATCGTGACTACCTTCCCTCATATTTTAAAGAATTTTTTGTTCCATTTTGTCAAGCTCTCCAATGTGCCAATGAACGTTCAACACTTGCGTCGTCATTTCACATTTCCATCAGTATTGCACGCAGATGGAGCGTTACTCTCATAGAGCAGTCAAAAATATCGGTACCATTTAAAAGTTTCACATTTTAAATATGTGTTATAAGCTTCAAAGCAGCGGAATGTGCGTTATTTCCTGCAAACTATTTAGTATTTTCTAACCTTGTAACATGCGCGTTCTGGTGTGTAAAGCCAAACAAATATTGCTCACGAGCGACATTTAGCGGCAGCTAGTGCAAACAGCATCGTTTGAAAGCCTGAATTTTTTGCCCTTTGCCAATGTACAAATTCATGGCGCACGCGGAGCAAAACTGCATGTAATTACCTATTCCTGAACAGATATTTTTAAAAACAAACCTTGCTTCCACTGACATAAATTCATGTTGGCTCTCCGGCAGCATGTCGATCTAATCGTCCCACTAATCATAATCGTGTGTACTGTGTACCATGAAACACAGCAATAATTAGTCGTAACACAAGAATGAGCCCGTATTTGCCAAATTGAAAAAAAAACATGGATGTCCCCAACCCAGCCTAACAAGTTCAGTAACAACATTCTCAATGATAAATTAGGCAACATAGCAGCAGGTGAAGCCGGTGATTCGTCCCTAAAAATGGGCCTCCTCTGTTTCACATAATCGTCGTGTCTGATAACTCACACTGAGCCAACCAATAAATTTTTGTCTTGAAAATGTTCATCTGTACATTTTCATCGCTCATGCGCATCCTCTTAAACCGACAGTTCTTTTTCTATTGTCTAGACCAATTTTGCTATTGATAAGCGTATTCTTTCAATCATTGAATCCTAACATCGTGTTTTTCTTGCCTTTCACGTATAACTAAGTAATCTCCATTGGTTTCTAGCTACGTAAAATGCCATTCTAAAATAATATACTTCCACCCTGAGATGAAAATCNAGTCCAATCCCGGGCAATGTTTAATTCCGAATACGAACTTCCGATCTCGCTGCCAAAAAATTAAAGCGGTCCCCAACTTCCGATCTTCTGATTCTAAAATTTAACAGCGATCTCCGGTTTTTAAAGCGTTCTTAAAGCAATTCAAATTCAGCATGAGTATCCGACGTCTCAAATGTACTATAATACCGATATAAAATAGAACAGATGGATTTTAAATTAAATTTTTTATTATTTATATTTCAAATTTATGTTGTAGCGAAACGGGAATGTGAAACATTGAAATATCACTCTTCATTTGAACACGTAAAATATGAAAATAATTCATAATTGTTTAGACGATCGATCAACATTAATTTATTTCTATACATTAAATTTGCATAGGAGACAATATTGCCACACACTACGTTCAATATATGATCACTTTGTTCACTATTAAGGCTTCAAACGTCCAATAACATTAAATCACTGAAAACTATGGGAAAATTGAAGAAACACTGAAACAGAAGTAGTACTGGAGTACTAAAACTCGAGCCGCGTACAAGAAGAAACGACATCTACACCAGACGGATTGGTCGTCTTCGTTTTGTTTTCATTTTTTTCCGTTACGGCCGGGATCGGACTTACATTTTGCAACAGCGATCCTCGCACTTCCGATCTTTTCCGCCGGGAGGTTCCGATCTTCAAGGCCGATCCCGATGTGGAAGATCGATCGTGATCGGAAGATCGGAAGTTCAGACTTAAGATCCGAAAGCCCACCACAGGCTCTAGTTATGAGGTATTTGAAAAATCAATGTATAAGATGATGTGTATCAGGCTCAATTGATTGGAATAATGCATCCTTTGGGGTTTTAGATTCATTGGTAAATTTAAGTCCTACCCAAGTGAAAATCAAGATAACGTAGCTGTCATTTTCTGTGAAGCTTTGATGAACGGAACGATGACATGTTTCGTTCACAGTACTTTCATTCATATGCATTTTTCGGTGAATGCATTTAAATTTGGACGAGACCTACTACTGAACTACAAAATTAAATCTCCGTTTTTATTGAGAATTTACTCAATGTTTACCTAAACTATTAGACACCCGAATTATTATTAATTATTAAATCGGTGAATTAAATTCTCATGACTGTCATTTTACTGCATCTTTTTATTGCATGCTAACCTCTATTTCATATTCTCAATCACATTTTATCCTCGCTCTCATAATTCAACTCAACAAAGGAATAAAGAATAGATTATCGACGACTTTTATGCCATGTTCCGCTTATGACCACATTCTTTCTCTTACCTTACTTGCGCTTGTTAAAGAAGTCAGGAAACATATGTAAGCACCTCCTTAGTAAACAATTCTGCGTGTAGAGTTACTCGTTGTATCAGGAATGTATATCGTTATTTCTTGCGCTCAATTCAAATGCTCGATGTCCCTTTTCTGTTTTCCACCATGTTTTCCCGCCGCCGTCACACGGAGACCAAATGGTAACGTTACGTCATAATCGTCTACAGTCATCGGCACTACTCGGTCTGTCCAGCGCCATGAAACTTTCAGATTTCAGCCTTAGTTTGGGACCAGTTTGGTAAAAACTTTGGATGAAATCTGATTGTTTCGTGTCGCTTTACAGACCGAGTAATGCCGCTGACTGTAGATGATTATGACGAAACGTTAACATTTGGTCTCCGTGTGACGGCGGCCTAAGTGTCGTCAGAAACATGCGCTTAAGTAAACCATACCACTGCAAACTTTAACTTCATCCAGACATTCATATAGTAGGGATGGTTTTCACGATTTTAAAAAAATTAAAAAGAAATTCGTTGACTCCGTTCAGGTTAGGAGCACATCTGACACGAAAGGAATGAACCCCGGCTGCTTTTCTTTGCCCCAGTACTTTCAGGATGCGATTCCGTCTCGCATCTATCGTCACCTAAATAAGCAATTATTTGAATAAATCCCTTCATTCTATGCCAGAAATGAATTGGTTCATTGGGCATGGCGCTTAATTTTCATTTCAAATGCATTTCCTGCTGCTGTTTCTCATAAGAAGAGATTGCTGCTGTAAGGTCTTTGAACCAAATGCTGAATGTTGATGAAAAACCCTCCATCCTAGTAATTAGGATACAACACGTTCAGAGCTAATGTCTTCACCCATTCTTGTAAGTCTTCATACCTTAAATTCGACTAACGACATAACATAACCTGTAGTTTGATTCCTCAGGAACTCACCACGCAGAACATCGTGAATAACAGCCTGATTTGCAGAGGATTGATGTAACGGTAGCTTTAGCAGTATATGCTTTTAGCTTAAAAAACTTCTGCAGCCACACGTACCGTTAAAGCGACCGACGTTATTTAGAATTCCGGCTCAAAACGCTAAAACGGCAGTACAGACCCTCACGAAGCACAGCATACTCTGAACGCGGAATTTGTTGGGTAATTTATTATTTCATGCATTCAATTTCAGTCAACATAGACTTACCTCGTACCCGTAAAATTTGGACACCAACTTTTAACCTATTGATGTCCTTCGGAATACAGTCATCGTCGTGGAGCTGTGCAGAATTCGATTGAACATGGACCCAATAGAAAGAACGTTCAAAATTCGATGTTAGCGTTAATTCGACGAAAGCAGCTGAGAGCCCTGCATTCCTAAACAGTAAAAACGAAAAATAAACTCAACATGTGTTGAGAAGCAATCAGCGTAGCAAATGATCATTTCTGATATATGACAATCACTGTCCGAGAGAAAGAAAAAAAAGTAGTGAAAGAAATTTGTTTCGTGTGACCGAAATTTAAGTTTTATCTACCGATAGTCTGTAGTGGTAACTGAAAAAAGACGTCAACGGTAGCTGGTAGAGTTAATAGCGAGCCGCACGTTGAGGTTGCGTTTATTACTTTGGAGACAAGCCATAATATTGATACTCGCTCCAATAAACAAATGCAGCAGAGGGCATCATCCCAGGCAACAGATCAGAAGTGTGCGCAGGCGAAGAACAATGAACACAAAGTAATACGAGGTCAGAACACGAAACAAGTTGGTGGTATTTGATCAGGACATCAGAAACGATTTGAAATTAAACAAGAAGTCCCCAGTTAAAAAGCTTCGCAATCGCATGACCCCAAGGTAATTAATGAACGAATATGTACAGTAATTTATTATTGTTTCTACTGTCGCTGTCGCGCATTTTCTTTGGCACATTGCAGAATAAGAAACTCCCTCCAGCACGAACAGAATTCAAGTTAAATTACTAAAATAACATAATTATTATTTCGATTGCTTTACACTTTTTCAAACCTAAAACCGAGGCAATTAGCATTTTGAATAGCAAAGAGCTTAAAAAGAACAACATATGAAAAACCCTAATATTTCTTACTCGAATTCAAAAAATTTACCGAGTTTTGATCAAATTGAATAAATCAGTTTCGGCCTCCATAACCACAACAAAGGAGTTTTAAAGAGAGGAAGATGGAAGGCATCATTAATACGGAGTTAAGGGAACAAGGAATTTATACACAAGGTTTGTTCCTACACAAGATCACATGCACACGGAAACAAGCTAGGAAAAAAAGTTCATAGAATAAGATAGCAGTTGAAGAAGAAAGTGCTAGACACTGAAAAACTGAACAGCAGTGAAATGAGAAAAGATGGTCCATAACAAAACAAGAATCTATTTTATTTCAATAAACAGGACTATCTGGGAGCCTCAAATCTTCCCTCTGGGAGCGCTATTTCGCAAAGATACATCAGTTACGCTCTCTACTGATCCAAAGATACATACTTAATGTTTACCACACTACAACCAAGTAATACTTTCTGGGAACGAATAACATCGTACGTAACTCGCCCATCATGAATAGAAAACAGCCACTCAGCATCGCTTCTGGTGGTACGAACATGTAAGCTCCTTTTTTGACCTTCCCTAGCCGCAACTGATCACAACATACAAACCTATGGGAGTCTCAACTGAAATCGGCTGCAAACCAGTAATCTACATTCACTTCAGACTCCGACACACTCCCTTGCAATCGGTGCCTGTGTCGCTCAGCGCTCACTTGCCACGCAACACAGATTAGATTATTAGATTATTAGTTAGTTAAAGCCTCCCTATCCTCAACAAATGAGATCCAAAGACAGGAAGAAAGGAAACACCATTTAGTATGGAGTTAAGGGAACGTGGAATCTATGTAGAAAGAGCATAGAAACAGTAAGATGAGAAAGAAGTTCATGAAACAAAATCAAAGTTGAAGAAGAAAGTAGTAGGTGTTGAAAAAACAGGACAGCAGTGACCCGAAAAAAAGTTGGTCCGTAACAAAACAAAAACCTATGATATTTTAACAAAACGAAAGCCTACCTAACCTTTGGCTCGGGCCCTCACATTGTCCCCCGCCACGCAACACATAATTTCTTTTTCACACATATTGTCAATTCACGTGACTTCACTCAAATTGACCACATGGATTTCCTTATATCAACTCGGCATGATTTAATAACTAAAATTAAAATTTTCTCGTTTCGAGTATGATCGGACAAACACAAAACTTTATGAATCTCGAAATCTCTCAGGACTATTTTTACAGCTTTTCATAATATATCTCCGGTAAACGTGATGTGTCATTTCTATTTTTGGGAGAGAAATCAATTACATTCTATTTTCTACTCAGGTATTTTCACACTCAAAACCTGTGCAAAATCATATCTATAACACGTACAATGATTTTTGGACCTACATTCTTTCCATTTAATTGTTCCAAATATCTACCAATAACATATCTACCTACCTTATTCCACCATCTGGAGACAATCTGGAAACAGGTCAACTGAACATTAGAGCCCATGATTTTCAGGCGCATTGAAGAAGTATTTAATATGATTCGTAACACAGAAAATACGATCACACAATTAAGGGACGAGGCATAAATTAAGCAGACATACGTTAAGGCCTCGTTGGCTCTTCGTTATTACAAAATGCGTAACGTAGCTAGTGTTACCGCTATCACAATTAGGTATTTCAAAAATATTGCCGCGGTCAACTAACAGCCTGGGCTTAGCACAGGCGAACTTCGCGTAGAAAAGAAAATAAGCAAGTAAATTGTTTCTGCTTCACTGTCTTGCTTCCCGTACAGTCTAACACAATATTTTATAGTTGTTATTTACACTTCTTAATTTACTAACAAAATGCCAAGAAAATTTAACTGAAGACAATTTAAGACATTCAATTTTTTCTACAAAACTAGCGCTCTGAGAACACATACCAAACATTTGAGATGCTTCAACACGTTCACTGCGTATTGGGCCACATGTGTACCAAACGGTAAATTGCCCATTCACATACCGGTATAAATGAATGACATTTCATCTGTTCCGCTACCTTTTTAAAAAAATTATTGTAATCAGACGAGGTGAAATGTATCGTGCAGTTGCATTTTTATATTTCTTAGGAAGTATAAAAATGTTTTTGAGCAGTGAAGTCGATTTCCTTATTCTGCTACTTACAACCTGACCAAACCAACCGTTAACAGCCTCGGATACGCAGGGAACGTGTTATTTTAAATTAGGAGAATTTGGCCCTCAACACTTCATTTCAATGACCTGTCCTACTTCTACAGATTTGGATGACGCGATTTATATGATTCGGCAATAGTTGCGAACGAAGCAGCAAGCATGGCCACAGATTCTGAAAGTTTTTCAGCGTGAGTTATCAATCGTTCATTTTGACTAGCCAGTGTTTCACTGTAAGTAACCAATTTTTCATTTTGACTCGCCAAAGTATTAAGAGATGTTAGAATGCCTTGTTGCACAGCTACCATATTTTTCACCAAGGTGCGACTCGGACCAGGGATAGCTCTTCTCTTTTTCGGCCGCGAATAAGGCGAATCTGTCTCGTGAGTAGCTATTTCCAGAGCAGAGGGCTCTCCAACTAGTGTTAGTGGCCCCGTGAGTCCCGGAGCCCTCGAGTCAGTGGGAATAGATGCCCTCGGCTCCGTAGGGGTGAGCATCTTTGGCTCCATTGGAGGGAGGGCCCTGGAATCCATCAAATTCCTGGAATCTATTGAGTTAAGTGTTCTTGGTTCTGTGGGAGTAAATACTTTCGGCTCCGGAAGGTTGAGCGTTCCTGGCCCTGCTAAGGGAGGCACCCCGGGCTGCATTAGATTGATAGTAGGCTCTGTAGGATATGGAATTGTTGGCTGCTCTATCTGGTTGATTGACTTGTGCTCACGGTTGGTGAGAGGCCACGATCCTGAAGACGTGAGTTTCACAGGAACTGCAGCGCTAGGAGTTGGTCCTCTTACTTTCAGCGCGGTAGTTGCGGTTGCACCGTTTTCAGATGATGATCTGTGAGCAGATGAGTGCAATGCTGGGATCTGCGAAGTATTTTTAAAACGTTCGAAAACCTCATACGCGGAATCGTGCATGTCATTAGAAGCTCCAGCATCAGTGCTGGCGTCAGAAGATCCTTCAACGTAATCTTCATAGTAAGGTTCGTTTTTCTCCCCCACTACTTGGTCTGAAAATAGAAGAATACATTAGTGGATGGCAGCGCTGGAAAAAACTTTTATTGAATGATTCTCGAAAGACACTGCAGTATATTTTAGAGGTAGTTTAATTAAATTGTATAGAACAGAGAAGGCGGTAAATGTCAAGGACTCTTAGTACAGCATTTTACACCACACTCTACCATATTTAATATTACAGGGTAGGGCATGAATGTTAGAATAAAAGAAAACTAGATCGTATGAAGACATTCGCTTCCTTTTGAATCATCTGGTTGTTTCATAGTGTCGCAAACTCTCTTTAGTGCAGGAGCAATCGCAGGCGCATTCTTTTTATTGACGCGATCATTACGCAGATTGTGAGCTGTGAACAAATTCTGTCAGACCAGACGATTACATTTACCCCGCTTCATTTGAATTCGTTCAACCATACTTTTCCTACATCTATTCCGCGCTGCAATTGAATTTTGGTGTGAGTTTACTGTCTTTGCAAAGTGTAGGAAACATTCAATAATTATAGAGCATAATCTTGTTTATTGTATCGGATCCGGCTCAACACTCTAGTGCCTTCTTCTTTTCAGGACCCCTTTCGGTATTCTCTCTCTCGAACGACTGAAATAAGAGATGTGGCTCGTTATGTTTAAAGTCTTCCCCTTTAAGGTCTATACTCGAAATCTCTTCGCTTTAAACGCCGCTTCTCTGTGCTCTGAAGTTATTCATGCGACCTCAAATCTCTTTGCAGCCACGGACAAGGACATGGCACTTCAAGTATCGTTTCATGTTTGGGGGATAAATTCCAGGTAATCAAAATTGGGCAAATCGAACATAAAAAAAGATCAACGGATATCAAAAACTGATTATTTCATCGCTTATTATATACATGAAAAATGATTGAAATTGCGTTTACGTACTTATGCCCCATCCTGTAAAAGACAAGCATCACTACCTACATTCAAAGCGACGCAGGTACTTGAAAAAAATGTCCTCATTTGTATCAAGCCAAATAAGAAAAAAGGGTAATAGTTCCCTGGGCAGAAAAGTTATTTTGAATTAAACTCAAAATCGAGCAGTAAACAAAAAAAGGTGATCAGTCGAAGAACAATAACAACAGTCACTGATTTCTAAAAAATTGGAATAGAATGGGTCCATAATCAGTCTTAATGCATATCGTTTCACGTGGCAAATGAATCACTTAACCATTCATGACGTGAAGTAGAGCACAAATTCAAAAATGCAACTTTTAGAATGTAGTATAACATTAGATTAAATGTTAGTTTAAGCCTCACTAACCGCTACAAAAAAGAGCGTATCGAAAAGAGGAAGGAGGAAGACACCATTTAGTATGGAGATGAGGGAATGCGAAATCTATGCAGAAGGGGCAAAGATTAGATTAGACTATTAATTAGTTTAAGCTTCCCTATCCGCAACAAAGGCGATCCAAGGTGAGGAAGGAAGAAGGCACCATTTAGTATGGAGTAAAGGGAACGCGGAATCTATGCAGAAGGAGCATAGAAACAGTAAGTTGAGAAAGAAGTTCATGAAACAAGATAAAAGTTAAAGAAGAGAGTAGTAGGTGCTGAAAAACCGGACAGCAGTGAACCGAAAAATGGTAGTCCTTAACATTACAAAAAAAAAACATTTTACTTCTACAAAAAGAAGGCCTAACTAATTGTCAGCTCGGGCCCTCACACATTTTCCCTCTAGAAGTGCTAATTCTCAAAGACACAATGGTTGTATCCCTCTGAGGGGGAATGTAGTATATATGATTCCGAAATTTTGTGAGACATTATTGTTTAAACCTTCCGTTACTTTGAATAGTCATTTTGAGCCCTAAAATCATCATATACACTGTGTCCAAAAAAGAGCAGACCGAACTTCGAATTGATGAAGCTCTGCAGTTATTTATGAGAATTTAGTATGGCTCAGCTCATAGGATGATCATGGTTAGAGAAAGATAAGAAGAGCTCTTTGATACTCGCATTGTAGCCCTCAATCATGATTTTGAGTGGCCTACGCGATCCCCGGATGTAACCGCTTGCGGTTTTTTTCTAGGTGGCTATCTTAAGATTAAAGTTTATACTGCTCCACCAGAAAACATAAATCAGTGACGGGAGAGTATCATCCGAGAAGTGAACCAACTTAAAAGGAAATCCACAGATGGTTAGGAGGGCAGTGCAAGCAATGAGATCGAGAGCACAATTATGTTCAGAAAGGAACGGAAGTCCTGTTGAAGGAAAAGGGCTTAAAATGAAGTGGAAAATTCTCATCACGTTGCTATTAAAGGATTTCAATGGTAATGAGACATTGATTTATAAAGTATTTTATTTCTTATTCTTAGACTTTCGATTTTCATTCATAACTCGGATCGAACAGGGGGCTTTATCAATTCAAAGTTCGGTTTGGTTTTTTTGGGACACCCTATATATACACTCTAGAGGAAACATTATTTACTTCTTTAAGAATACCTCTACCACAAAATAAAATTACAGATTATGAAGCAATATCACCATAAATCAATAAAACCATGGAATCGAATTCCATTGAAAGGTTGGCATCCCCCCAAATAAAATATCCACCGCGAGCAGAAGCTCCCTTCATTACTATCTACAAGGAATGCAAGCAGTTAACTTCCGGAATATCTCGAGATCACTTGAAAGATTAGATATTTCTTTGCAGGCTACGCATTTTTAAATGAATTGCAATTAAACCAATCAACAAATATTTTGCAAATGAAATTAACAGTGAACAAGGCTCATGAATAAATGTGATTTTTGCATTAGCGTTTTTGTACAACAACATAGTAGCAGCTTACTCATAATGGAAAGGTTACCTTTCTAAACACATGTTTTCAATCACAACTGCAAAAGCTTAACTTAGCAGACGTGCAGATCGCATTATTCCGAATAGGTTTGATAATGTTCATACACCTTTTTATTGATGGTGAATGAGTTATTACATGTAACGTGAAAGTTCACAGCGAACCGTGATAAACTTATCACTACTTCAAAAGCTAGAGCAATTCCATCACGTAATTCTATAAAAAATTTCTCACAAGCCCATTATGAAATTCCTCAAGCTAATAGATCGCTTTCTTTTCAGGCTTTCGTGAAAATTAAGTTTTCTACATTTTTAGCTTCAAAAGGAATTTCTAGTGAATATAATAATTGCACAACATTTTAGACACAATTTTACATGCTAGGATTTTTTTGATTGCTTTGGATGATACTAAAATCGATCATCTATGCCAAAAGCTCTCCTCTACTTTAAGAACGAACAACATAGACTAAAATTTTTAGAAGCAATTTTTCACGGAATAACCTTTAATGTTGCAAGACAAGTTCAAATTTTGAAAGAGGAACTTAAAATCCTTGAAATGAATTTGGTATGGGATGTCGTCTTCCTTTGAAGCAGTAAAAGAAAACCTCGTGGGTTAAGAGCTTCATTCAAGAATATCTTCCTTCAGAGATAAGATTAAAAGTGCCTCTAAGTCTCTCAACTACAACATAAGTGTTCCCAAGAAAGAAGGAAGAAAGGCACCATATAGTATTGAAATAAGGCAGCAGGTATGCGCAAGGTGTGTGCCAACACCCTTCGCATTGAAGCATAAAAACTGCATGACTGGAATAAGCTGATGAAACAAGTTATGAGTACAAGAAATAATAGGTGCTGAAAAAACAGCAGTGGACTAAAAAATAAAGTCCGAAATAAAACGAAAAACACTCCCTATATTAACTAACGGAAGGCATAGCTAAGCATTAGCTCGAGACCCCTTATCTTTCCTTGAAAGCATGTATTCCCATAGAATAGTTCTATTCACCTGAGAGAATCAATCTCAAAATTTAGTTGTTTAATAACTGCAAGATAATTGTACGAGTCTGACACGGCGCGCTCGATGGCACATCACAAAATTAAGGTTAATCTGCTTGTATTCGCACAAATCTTGGGGTGGGAATGCTCAAGAAGAAAAAGGTTTTATATGTTTTGACCATATACATTGCTAACGGCTTTGCATCTCCCCTGCAGCACAAGGAAACCAGGAATTAAGTCCACCCGAGTTGAGGGTCGCTCATGGCACCAATTATTATTATTATTATTATTATGCTTATATTAGAAAGTTTTAGCCTCCCTTAACCACGACAAAGATGTTCCAAGAGAGGAAGGAGGAAGGCACCATTTAGTATGGAGTTGATGAAACGCGGAATCTATACACAAGATGCATAGAAACAGTAAGCTAAGAAAGAAGATCATGAAATAAGAAAAAGTTGAAGAAGAAAGTAGTAAGTGCTGAAAAACAGGACAGCAGTGAACCGAAAAAAGATGGTCCGTAACAAAACAAAAACCTAACAAAAAGGAAGCGTACTTAAGCTTTAGCTCGGGCCCTCACATAGTCCCCCTGGGAGCGCTTATAAAACCAAGTAAACTCGGCATTGTCAATGTACAAATTCCTGGCACACGCGGAGCAAAAACTGCGTGCAATTGCTGCTTATTCCTGAACAGTAATTTTTGAAAGCAAACCTTGCTTCACCTGACATCAATTCATGTTGGCTCTCCAGCAGCTTGTCGACCTAATCTTCCCACTAATCATAATCGTGTGTACTATAAAACGCAGCAGTAATCAGTCATAACACAAGAACAAGCATGCTCTCTCGAGAAGGATATAATGAATGTAATAATATTTAAAAATAATTTGTACATTGACAGAAGCCGAGCTGGCACACACATAGACGGCAGATAAGCGATGTTTCATTTATCCACTGGTCAAACAAAACCACGAGTAGCGGCATCTGACATTCTCAGGGCCAAAAACAAAAGCATCGCAAAGTTCAAAAGATGACGAAGAATTAAGACAGCATTTTCTTGCAAAAATAAAACAGTCATTTTCATCCATTCTCAAAAGTTACCTTCTCCTCATAAATACTAATTTTTTCATGTTGATGATCACTAACTGATATATGAAAGATAGTCGAAAGTAAAAATAACCTGGTTCATTTCTTATGAATTTACGAAATTTTTTCGTATTTAAAGAGAGAAATAATTATGTTACACCTCATTTATTACATCTTTGATATCCCATGAATTCAACTTGAAAGCAGCATCACCATCGGTAAGCAGTGGTGAGATGAACGGAATGCATCCATATCTAGGGGACACTTTCCTTCTGCTGATACAGTTATGTTCAGAACTTCAGCCACTCTGCTAGGAGGAGTCACACATTCTAGAGCTTAAACCCCACTTCGCCACGACATTTACCTTCTGAGAAATTGGTTTCGCTCTCTGGAATACCTAAGCCGTGTACGGCAGTTCCTGAAATGAGAGGCAGCATCGCTTCCTCAAGAGGTGAATATTTGACGTCCATCGCAGCTCCACCACCTGGAATAGACCCATTTGAATGCTTACATTAATTGCATCTTAAAAAAAAACAGTAACTTGAAGATTATATTACACAACTCAATTCAAGTCTCCTTAAACCCCAATATCGTCGTTGCAAGAAAGGAGAGAAGGACCATACAATATGGAATTACAATAACAGGGAAAATCTGAACCCGAGATGTGTCCCCACATCCGGCCATAAAATCACAAAAGCTACATAATGTAAAAAGTTTCAGAAGCACGATATAAGTAGAGTGTAGTAGGTGTTGAAAACAAATCAGCACTGAACCGCAAAATGATGGTCCGTAACAAAATAAAAAAGTCAGCTTATTTCAATAAAAGTCCTAAATGACCTTCAGCTCACGCCCTTAGATCAGGACCTTGTCTCGGCTCCTGGGAGTCCTAATTCACACAGATGAAATAATTGCATCTTCCTAAGAGAAAAGAGAGACATTTGAACACAATTAAATTGTAGAGAATTTCACGCTCAAGTTATGGATTGTCCAACATTCCCAAATGCTTCTGAAAAATTATCAAGTACAAATTCTTTAGTACAAGGTAGAAAAGATCAACCTTAACATTATACGAAAGATCCCGATACCATAACATTATACGGAAAATAATCTGATGAGCTTATAAGTGCACAGAAAAAAACTATGTAGCTCAATTGAGTACATCCACAAATGTATGAGACAAAAGTGAGATAATGTGAAAACTAACACTTGGGTTAGTTGACAGCACACCCATGTCCCTCATGAGAATGGCAGAGAAAAGAATTAAATAAATCCCACAGTTCATAATCGGCTACACTTACTAATAAGATTAGATTATTGATTATAAGTTAGTTTAAGCCTCCCTAACCGCTACAAAAGAGAGCGTTTCAAATAGAGGAAGGCACCATTTAGTATGGAGATAAGAGGATGAGGAATCTGTGCAAAAGGGGCATCGAAACAGTAAGTTGAGAAAGAAGTCATGAAACAAGATAAAAGTTGAAGAAGAAAGTAGAGTGCTGAAAAACAGGACAGCAGTGAACCGAAAAAAGGTGGTCCTTAACATAACAAAAAAGATTTAATATCAACAAAAAGAAGGCCTATTTAACTTCAGCTCGGGCCTTCACATTTCCCCCTGGGAGCGACTTACTAATAAGAATGGTCCCATTGAAAGTAACTACAGATTACCTCAAGACACACTAAATTCTCAAGATAAGCTGATAAGTGTCACCCACTGAGAGCATTTTGGGGATCTCACATACGCCATAACAAGCACAATGCACTCAGAGGAAGCATTTCTGTACACTTTCCAACAGAGACATCTTTACTATTTTCAATTTGTTACCTATAACATATAAAGTTGTGGAGGATGCAACAACAGGAGGAAACTGGGAGCTATTCAATATGAAAAACAATTTAATACGACATAAAATTAAATCTCACACCGAGAACGTAAAAGATTCAAATTATAAACATGAATTTTTACTAACAAAAAGTGAGCTTGTCTGGAATTACGTTCAATAACAGCATAGGAGAACACTGCTGTTAGAAAAGGTACACAACTGTGTTGCCGCAGCTCCTAGTATTTAAGAGACATCAATTTCTCACAGGTCAGGAAAAGATAGAACAAAAAGTGCACTTGATGCCTTTTCCTCAACGCTAAAGCACTTTCAAAACATGTTAATGGAGTTTAAGACTGTCACTTGAAACGATAAACATTTTTACCAGACTGGTCTTTTTGGTGATGAAATCGCACCTGAAGGATTTCAGGTCTTTTCATACATTGCAGAAGGTAATATATATTTTCTGCTTCAAGCAGTTCAAATCTAGCATACAACTCTCACTGCAATAAATGAAAGAAAATTTGAACAACAAAAGCCATTTTATGCTTTGTTATCTACGACACATTCACTACAGTTTTTTTCAGTTTTATTAAGAGGACGTATTGTCCTTTAAGTAGGAAAAGAAACAATAGTTTCAAGCAATTACTCACCTGACTCAGCAGCTAGCCTTGCGTCAGATGTTTTCTTCTTCACTTGTGTTCGGAAGTCCGCAAATTTCTTACGAACTTCAGTGGCTTCTCTTTTCACTGCAGAAATCATGTTGACGCAGTCAGCCACAGCCTGCCACTGCACAGCTTTTGCCCTAATGTTTATATTTGAGTCAAATTTTGACAATAGAATATCTTTCCTTTCAGTCACGGCAGTAATTAGCGTCATTATTTCCTCCTCACTGAAATTCGGCCGCCGTCTCCTAGACTCCATCATGGAGTCGCCATACATAATCATGTCATTAGACAGTCCAGCGTCAGAACTTGCATGAGAATATCCCGTCGCGTGCGTTTCATTAGCGTGCATTTCATGGGCGTGCATTTCATTGGCGTGCGTATCATTGGAATGCAAATCAACTTCAAGATATTCTTCAACTTCAAAGTAAGGCTCATTCTTCTCATCCAGCGCATGTTCTGCAAATTGAAGAATTCATCAGTGTTGGGATGAAATCTATACTCAAGATAATCAAAAACATGCAAGTACAAAAATCTTAGATACTGCACAAAGAAGTTGAATTTGGTGAACAGTGTAGTGATTTATTATCATCGATAGTTTTGGCAGAACAATTTTGTACCATTCTCAACCACAAAAAAAAACGCAATATAAAAAATGACAAACAGGTCACACTTCAAGGTATAGAAAGTAAATCCTCAGCAATGAAATCGTGAGAAAGTCATTAATGTAGCTAACATTATTGATTCCTTGGGGCACCAGATTAGATCAAACGTTAGTTTAAGCCTCCCTATCTGCAACATAGGCGATCGATCCAAAGAGAGGAAGGAGGAAGGCACCATTTAGTATGGAGATAAGGGAATGCGGAAACAGTAAGTTGAGAAAGAAGTTCATGAAACCAGATAAAAGTTGAAGAAAGTAGTTGATGCTGAAAAACAAGATAGCAGTGAACCGAAAAAAAGGTGAACCTTAACATGATCAAAAATATTTTATTTCAACATAAAGAAGGCCTACCTAACTTTCAGCTCAGAGCCTCACATTTTCCCCCTAGGAGTGCTACTTTGGGCACCATGTCATTAATAAGAGATCTTAAGAGGACAGTACGTTGTTCTTATTACTTGATTGTTGTTTTTTCCTGTTTTACTTCAGTAATGGCGCTCTTGCAAAAATGATCTTCATTTATGTTTAGGTTCAAAAAAATAATTCATACTAATCAGCATTCTGTGCAGAAAAATCTTTTTATATTATACTCCAACATAAACATCTCTGTGTGATCATTTAAATACAACAAAGAACGTTTATTTTTAAACGTGTGGCACGTAAGTGGTCTTTCTTTAGTCCTAATACACAAAGGCGTGGGGAGCAAATGAATAACGTGATAAACTATGATGGGAAATTAAGAAATAATTCAACAGTTTAGACTTTGAATGGGTAAATGAAAAGTTTCGAAACTTCTGTCCTGTATTAACTTATTGTCTAATGATCAAAATTAATTAAGAATACTTCAAACAAATGGTATGAATTTTACCATACAATGAAAAATTTAACAATAGATTGAATAAAATTTTCTCCATCGAGCCTACCATTGCAGGAAGTTAAAAATACTATTTTAAAATCAATGAGGACCACAAATCTTATGTAAACTGGACTTGAGAGAGTTGACCAAACAATGATTAAATTAGATAAATTGATTGAAGCCTCCCTAACTGTAACAAAGGCCCTTCACAGAAAGGAAGATGTAATGAACCATTTAGAATGAAATCTAGGGAATGGAGAATCTATGCACAAGTTCTGTTCCCACACAAGATTCTCTGCACATAGAAACAGTAAGTTCAGAAGCGAGTCTATGAAACAAGATTAAAATTGAAGAAGAAAGTAGTTACTTACCATAGAACAAAAAACTTATTAAACAAAACCAAAAACCTACTTCATTTCACCAAAAGGAAGGTCTACCTAACCAACAGCTCATGACCTCACATTTCCTCTCGGGAGCACAATTCCTATAGAGACATTAGCTGTACCCTATACAAGCCCAACGAGGGACCGGCACTAAGAGAATTTTGTCCAAGAATATCGGAATTTCAATCTGTATTTCACCCCTGAATTTATTCAAGGAGTGTGAGTCAGTAAAGTTTTCATATCCTCAGAAAATAATCTACTATTTCATTCAAGAGAGAATATTTTCCCTGCAAAATCGTAGGTATTCAAATAGAACAAGTTCTCCTAAGAAATTAACATCTATTCATGGCCCAAAGCTCATAAGACCAATTTATACAATAGATCCCATATTGCAAGTGAGGAAGCTTATATTAGAGATAGTGATGGGACAATAACTCAGAAACGCATGAGAATATAGGAATTTATTTACAGTAATAAAACCGGCATCAGAACTCCAAAAATTTCAGTCAATTCTGATACCTAAAAAGTTTATTCCTGTATTAGAGCACGCAGATATTTGTAGCAGCATTCACCAAGTAACATAAACAGCATCATGCGGCAGTGATGCTAACTGTTCCAGGATTTACCTCTACATAAACTTGGAAATGCAATGAACACAGCCTAAGAGGTGAGTGCACGCTCAACCCCCCATGCAACTGGTGGAAAATAATAAAAGTTGAAAACAAAAACAATCATTAAAGCAGTAGACCTTCCTGCCAGTTGACTATTTCAAGTTGTACATAATTCAAATCACTGCTTCTTCATTTCGGTATAAGGCAACTGTTCTAATGACATTTAAAGTAGGGAACGAAGAAAGGAGGTGCTGTATCATACGTTTAGCCTTTTTTAAAACATACGAGAAGGGAGAATTATGAACTTCAAGAGACATTTGATCTCAAAATTTAAACTTCACAACACACTTTCACTTCACAAATGAAGCATAATAATTTGGTACAGTAAGGTAAATTGCTAGCGCTTCGTAGACTAATTGAAAATCGCGCCAAAGGTCCCACAGACTGACATTTGCACATAGTGTTTTCAATTGTCACAAAGTATTCAATTCGAGCACAATGCAGAAATACGAGGAGCCCATTTATGCTATTGTTAATACATTATCAGTTTCAGGTGAGAGCATCGCACGAGCCCCGAAAAGCACCACTAGGTAATTTTTTTTCACCCTAATCAGAGACCTGCTCCAGTTTCAAATTTCATAGCTCTAAAAGAATGTTACTCAATTCAAGAAAGGTCTAACAAAGCCGATGTTGTAGGAAGTTCGCTCATGTTCCGCTATATGTTACCCATCACAGCATCCGCAGCCAGGCAGGGCGTGCCAGGGAAATGCATACCTCGAGTAATTGCGTGTGTAGGATACATGGCAAGGAAATGCTCAACAATAAGAGGAATGTGACACAGTTGGCAGAACGGTTGAGGAAACCGCTCCTCGAAACAGCTGTGAGCCAGTCAATTATGGCCAATACGGAGGTGGCCCAACACCACCTCCATCCAGAGACTGCGGTAATTTGACGAGATTGACTTTCGTACAGTTTGATTTATCTTTCAGAATTTATTGTGGCACAAAGTTCCATTGATCCTGCCATAAGCCCCTCACCACTGCTTTAGCAAGAGGGTAATAATCACGCCAGGAGACTGATAGATTCACAGCCGCCGTAATAGTAGTAGCAGCAGCACACTTTGCCTCAAGGTAAGCTCTCTCATTGCCTGGATGCTAACGTGTCCAACATCTCAGTAGATTTTGACGTGTTTGGAGTCCTGCTAAAGGAGCATGAAATTAAAAACCATTGGATGGCTATTGGTGGACAGCGTCAATGACATTCTTGGAGTACGTTAAAATGGTAAAGTTGTGTTTGGGGTTGTGCTCAACCAGTTTCAATGCCTATATGATAGCGAATAATTCCGCTATCATATAGCGGAATACCGAGGTCACTGGGAGAAGCTTCCCAGGTCTTACTACCTCCCAGGACACGCAGCGCATCCAACAGCATTGCCAGTTTTGAGGTCGTCGATATACATTTTAATGGCAGTGGCGTGTTGATCTGCCATGTGCTGCAAGAAATAACTCCCAGGATATTGGTCAGGAGGAACTGTTTTGGGAGCAGTTGACACCCAGAACAGAGAATATACATTAGTCTGCACCTACTAGGAGCATTATCTTGGTCTACAAGACACACTGTCATGGCATCCAGCTACGTTGCATTAGTTAATGCCCGATAATTCATAGAGGAATAAAGGAAATATAAGAACAGTACATAGCCTAAGAGGTGGGTGCACGCTCATACAAGTAGAAGAAAGAGGAAGTTACTCCAATCGGGCAAGGTACAGGAGGCTCAGTAATACTCGGCGTGCTCAAAGAAGAGGTTCTCAGCTTCCAACACAGAGACAAACAGCGGGTAAAGTTCAAAAGGAACCCGTGCACAAACAAAGCGCAGCGTGATGCGGAGGGTCTAGCTTGGCAAGTACAGTTTTCCTTGCGTACTGGTAGACAATGCAGCCATAATCTAGCTTGCTTCTGATCAGAGTTCTACCCAGTCTAATCAGCGTCATTCAGTCAGCTTCCCAGGAAAAGCCAGAGAGATATATCAGAAGATCCAGTCTTCGGGCACAATCAGATTTTAAGGCAGTCAGCGCGGGGTTCCCATGACCATTTGTCATCCACGGTCAGCCCAGGAACTTAGAATGAGCGTAAAATTCATCTGACTCCCTTGCATTACTAGCTGAGGTGGGTTGCAGCAGTTTCGGCACTGGAAGCAGAGTTCTACCGTTTTCTAAGAGGATATATGAAGTTATGCTCAGTGGCCCAGTTACTCACATGGTTGATTGCCATTTTCATTAGCCGAGTCAAAGCCGGTAGGAAAGTGGATGAGGAGTGAAGTCTTATGTCATCAACACAGAGAGACTGAGACATCAAGAGGCAAAGCAGAAGTGATTCCACTTAAGGCCACATTTTACGAATTGCAACTCAATACACTGCCTTGCAGAAAGTCCTGTTGCAGAACCTGCGCCGGAGATTATGTCCCGCCCACTTTGACACTAATGGATCTATCTTCATGAAACTCTTGCATATACAAAGCCCTCTTCCATGCAGCCAACATTCATGAAATGCTCTAGAGACTGCGTATAATCAAGCTGCACTGTAGGCCTAAAGCAGATTGAAGAAAATGTAAAGAGTTTGGCATTCTATAGCCAGGTTTGCAACCAGGCAATTCTGGAGACGTGCAGGCGTCTATGGTTCCACGGTTTTGGTGGAAACCAAACTGGACAGGGTTTGCAGACTCGCTTGACTGAAGCCATCTTGTTAGCCGGACATCAACAATTTTCTACATCAGTCTTTCAACACAACTAGAAAACGCAATGAGGCAATATCTGTTTGGATTCGTTGGTGCCTTATTTGGTTTAGGAAAGGCCAAAACCGTTGTGGTGCGACATGGACAGGTGTGTGCGCGTGCTTCATATTTTGTTGTAAATTTAGAGAAAGAGGCAAATCGCTGCATGGAGCATACCTGTTGGTAGATGCCGTCCAGCTCAGGGCTGTTTTCTTGCTCTTCTTCAGGACACAATATAATTCCGTCTTTGTAAGGAAATCATTAGAATGTAACCAAATTTGTCGTATAATCCAGGCTACAATTATGCTGCAACTTGTTAGCTAGAAATGTCGGGTGTAACGAAGTCCACTATCGGTACGGCTGAAATTACAGGCTAGCACAAACGCAACACGTTGTGAACCTATGGTGAGGGTGCCGCCAGCTTCTACCAGGGCAGCTTGTAGCTGTACCTAGATTCCCTCCATTTTGTTCATACTCTGCCTTATCTGACGGTATGTGTCAGTTTTAAGGTTGGAAACATTCTTTTGCCATGATGCCTCACGGGCTGCATCCTTAACCCATTGGGCTCAGGCTCCGGCTTGGTTATATGCAATCTCGTCCACCAATCCCTCAGTACGCTGATACCGTTTCAAAGCTTGCTTCTGTTCAACATTTGCTGTAGCTCACTCACTGTTTTACCAGGGAACTCCATACTTAAGCAATCCACCACGTGATTGCGGAGTCCCCGCATAAGCTGCTGTATGGAGGGTCCGGGTAATCTGGTCAGGTAATATAACCAAGTTTTGAATCCTAACAGGTTCTTCACTCTGCATTGAAGCCTCGTAGCTCAATCAGCTTGTTTTAGCATACAGACAAATAAAACATTTTGATCTTTTTGAAACACAAATAAAATTCAAGAGCAGCACCAGCATTGGTAAGTAATGGCCGACTTACAAAATAAAGATGGGAGGAATTTTTGGTATGGACGTAATGTTGTGAATGTTACATACTTGTGCATCAGCACTTATTACATTTATTCAGGACTTCAGTTCAGATGACCTGCCTTGAAATATAATACATTTTTTTTAAACGAGAATCACATCAGCCATTACCTTCCAAAATGTTCGCTTCACTTTCCGAATTTGCAGATTCGTGAACCGCATTTCTTGAGATAAGCGGCAGCATTGCTTCTTCTGTAGGGGAATATTTGACGTCCACGGCAGGTCCACCACCTGGAATGGGTTTATTTGAATAGAGGACTTTTCTAGAAGTTTAGGAGCACAGGTCAATTTAAAGAGAAGCATATCATAATTACTACTAAAATAAGGGGTTAAAATTTTAGCAGCTTAGGTTCTAGTCTGACCGGATTTTTATTATTTTCCCTGAAAACTGCTTACTAATGTTCAAAGTAACCTCAGAAATGAACGCAGCTTCTCTGAATTTTTTCCAATTCAAACACTTTGTACTAAATTTTCTAGTAAATTCTAGTGTGCCTGAGATTCTTTTCAGCCTTTGCATTCTCAGAGAATACTAAATTAAAGTAATAAACTTCAAGTAACTCATCATTAGATATGCGACAGCTTGTCAACACCTGGTGCTAGGTACTTCTACTTAGTGATGTACCGATGTATCGGTATTGGTATCGGCAAGTATCGGTCATTTTTCTGGTATCGGTATTGGTATCGGCAAAATTCGGCCGATACTTTACCGATACTTTCCCAAAATACGGATTTTATCATAAAAATGAAAGTCATAAATCATGAAAGTGAAAGTATAATCAAATAAAAAGCCTATTCAAACCTAGTAAATTAGTTAGCTATACTGTTGAATTACAGCGTTTGATCAGGCCCGCTAACTGGATTTATTACTTTGAATTCCCCATGAGTCACGTACGGTCAGTAAGTGAGAGCTATGTTCCATGAATAGGTCAACACAGTACTGACATAAAATTATTATACTTTTACAACTAAAACCCATATAGCTTGACCCAATTTCCATTTCTTAAAGTATATGACAGGCCAACAAAAATCAAACCAATTAAATAAAGTTGAAGGTGCATTTCAAAGTTTTTGTAAATTTAATAAAGAAGTGGCTAAAAATTCTATTTTAATTTAGCATGAATTTGCCGTACATTACGAATCCTGCATTTTTTTTATATTTTAAGACGTTTGAAAAATGCACGAACAATCTTATAGTTGGTTGCGTGTTTGCGGATCATTTCGGTTTCGGGGCCTATCGAATTTTGATGTTTTCTTTGCGCCTAAGTATATATTTTGGTGTGAAAAACACGAAAATGAAAGTCATTTTGTGGAGAAATTATTCATTAAGTGTTCCTAACCTAACCAAGGGTATAATTTCAAGCACCTCACTGTTAATCATGGTGAAAACTTCGTGGACCCTGCAACAGGTGCACACACTCAGATGATTGAGAGTGTATGGAATGGTCTAAAAATGAAAAAAACCTCAGGGAGGCACTCACCGACAAAATTTAATGATAAGATTCTTGTCTGTGTGAGTTTGCGTGGCGAAAACGTACCGAGAAACCGCAGTTTTTTAATAAAATATTAATGGATATGAGCTTAATAAATAATTTCTCCACAAAATGGTAATCATTTTCGTGTTTTTCACACCAAAATACATACTTTGGCGAAAAAAAACATTAAAATTCGAATGGCCCCCGAACTGAAAAGAGCCGTGTTTGCTTTTCCTGCACATTGTGTGTTAGTACACACATATAGTGCTTCCGTTCACGCTGCTATTTCTGAGACTAAATACTACATTGTATTACTATTTTACAACTGTAAATGGAGAAAAAATCATTTATAATTAAAATTAGTCGGATAATAACCTCAGTTGGCAAATAAAGATTGCTAAACAGTTGTTAGGATTCGTTGACGAGAATTAGGTAGCTTCAAAATACCTTGACATCTAAAGGTAAATTCCTCTGCCTATGTCACCTAAGTTTGTTGGCTCGCGGCGTGTGGCGTTCACTCTGTTTATATTCCTTTGTGCCGTGACGTCCATGCTGCTGATAAGCATTACTATTTGTGATTATTCCTATATTTTTGCATCTCTAGTTTCATTTGTGTAAATGCCATTATCAGTGTAGGGAAAGCGTAGAAGTCTAATTTGTATTGATGTATAGGGTCCAGTGTGAAGTTAGCGTTCCGTTGTTTATAAAGTTATTCTTTTGTTCTAGGATCGTTACTCTCGCACGTATCCTCCTTACTTACCTGTTACTCCTTGCCAAACGACCCAATTTCTTGTTAAACAATTTTGTGTTAATTCTGAGACGGTTATGGAACTTCATTCCATAGACCTAATAAGTCTGATTTGGTGGAATTCTTTGCTACGATGGATTAACTACCTTGTACAATCAACTTGCTTTAATATTTAACTTTCGTGTTTTTTTGCTATTTATTATCCTTACTGAGGCTAGAATCCTCCAAGCAAACATAAGGCAGGAAAGGTCTTAACAACAGTGAATACTTATTTGTTCACACATGCTAATTACGGTATCACACGACAATAGAGCGGAAAGATGACGTAACCGAAAAATTTTGTGAGGGAAACGAATCAAACTATGACACTGGTCTGCAGTGTTGCCAACTTAGCATTAAAGTACGAATCTATCACCTAGCTGGAAAAATAGCATTAAAATGCCGAATCTAGCATTTTACAGGGCGATTTTACCCCTTATTTTAAATTCAGTCATTTTCAATTGCTTTCTAGCAACTATTTGTTGACTCATGGTTACTCAACGACTCGTTGAAGTTTCGTCCAAACCTAGTTGAAGTTTCGTCCAAACCTAGTTGAAGTTTCGTCCAAACCTAGTTGAAGTTTCGTCCAAACCTAGTCGAAGTTTCGTCCAAGCCTAGTTGAAGTTTCCTCCAAGCCTAGTTGAAGTTTCGTCCAAACCTAGTTGAAGTTTCGTCCAAACCTAGTTGAAGTTTCGTCCAAACCTATTTGAAGTTTTGTTCAAACCTCGATCGATTGTTTTGGTCCCCTTTTGGAACCAGTTGCTATTAGAGCAAGTCTACATTACGTTGCAATACGATTAGAAACATATATCGAATGGATTTCATTTCGTTTTTTTTTCTGAACAAAATAGTTAACAGAGCAAGGGCAGTTTTATTATTCATAATCGAAAACTTTATTGTCAATATTGTTATATTAGATTTATTAGTGAATAATTTTATTAAAACACCCATGCAGGGCTTATAATGGTTTTAATTTAATATAATTGTAAAAGTATTGGTATCGGTTGAAGTATCGGTCAAAGTATCGGTATTTTCAAGTATCGGAGTATCGGTATCGGCCAAAAATTGGGTATCGGTATCGGCCAAAAAAATGGTATCGGTACATCACTACTTCTACTAACATTACTCTTCAGTTTTCACACCAGCCTCATGCATTACCTTACTTCTGTTCTAACTCTCTCTTAAAAACAACTCGCCTACAGATTCTCCAAGATGCATTCTAACTCAAGAACTAACAAATTTTCACATATGGTCAATTTGCTCGATTGTTGTTTTTATATACTAACTAGTGTACACGGCCCACCAAAAATGACATGATTCAATATTGTCCTTGAATAAATTTAAATGATGATGATAAACAAATATATCCATCCTAATAGTATCTTCAATTAAAATATTCTTATACTTGTGGACTGGTGAAACTAGTATCACAGACACGGTCATTAAGCATCCTTGTACGCGCAACAGTGAGACAAAAGAAGCGGACATATAACAAATAAATAAACACCCCAAGAGTATTATTAGGTAAGATTCTACCAGAAGCACCTGAAAGCTACCAGCTTTGCACCAGTTGGTGGACGATTCACTTCTTGCTTTTTAGTGTTTTAGTTGCAAAATTAGATAAGATATGTTAGTTTAAGCTTCTCTAATTCCAACTGAAATTCCAAATAGATGAAGAAGAATGGTCCCATTGGCATATAATTCAGAGAACGTGGAATTTCTGCACAAGATCTGTTCCTACACAAGACCCTCATGCATAGCAACAGCAAATTAGATTAGATTAGAATATTAGTTAGTTTAAGCCTCCCTATCCGCCACAAAGGCGATTCAAAGAGAGGAAGGCACCATTTAGTATGTAGTTCCGAGAATGTGCAATTTATGCAGAAAGGGCATAGAAACAGTAAGTTGAGAAAGAAGATTATGAGACAAGATCCAAGTTGAAGAAGAAAGGAGTAGGTGCTGAAAAACAGGACAGCAGTGAATTGAAAAAAGATGGTTCTTAACATAACAAGAACATTTTTATTTCAACAAAAAGAAGGCCTACCTAGCTTTAAGCTTGGGCCCTCACATTTTCCCCCAGGGAGCGCTATTTCTCTTAGATACAATACTTGAATCTCCCTGAGGGAGCATAGCAACAGCAAGTTGAGAAAGGAGTTTATGAAGTGAGATAAAAGTTAAAGGCAGTAGTAGGTGCTGAAATATGGTACAGCAGTGAACCGAAAAAAAATCCGTAGCAAAGCAAAATATTATTTCAACAACAGGAAGGCCTACCTAACCAACAGCTTAGGACCTCACGTTTTCCCCTAGAGAGCTGCAAAAATGCTACGAAGATTGCGAGCAGCTTTATTCCTACACATGAACACATATTACAATTTAATTGACTCCAACCTAGAGCATTATTGATTATAACAGAGCTTCACAATCAAAATAATTGTTTCGTCTGTAAGGACTTGAATTTTCATTGTTAAGGTTAGTATATAACTATTCATTGCCTGAAATGCTGTGCTTTTTACAAGCTAAGACCCAGCCTTTTCATGTCATTCATAATAATGGTTCATACAATTTTTTGTTTACCAAAAAATACACTAATTATAAAACAGCATTCGAAATGTGAAGATGTTTCCAATGAATAAGATGAATAGCAACCTTAGGCATGACACATGCAATGACTAAGGAGTG